>WNWK01013025.1:0-57081 GCA_009830355.1 Cherax destructor | reverse complement strand
GTGCGACATTTGGCACATCGTGAGCTAGCTGCACGCAGAGGTGCGGGACCCAAATGCGAACAATTTTGATGGAAGGCAATCAAACTGTGCGTTAAAAAAAGGCATGCGAGTTAATAGACTAAACAGATGTAAGCTACAACCGTAGCAACCCATGGCCTTTGTGATAGAAGGCCATGTGCAGCCAATCTATTAAAGTAGATCTAAAAATCTATAAATAGCCAAGAAAACATGTGATTGGGTGGTTTTATTTTGTTTCGTTCGTGTTTTAATCCTTTTTATTTCCTATAATCAAATGTCGGGTACCATCGCCACCCCATCGGGTAACTTCGCCACTGCTTTAGGGAAAATTTGCCAACATATTATATCGAAAGCCCCTTTTTCTTTACTTCAATTGGTCCAATTGGCTTAAGGCCGGCCCTGGCTGCAGGGCTACATTCAATTGTGACTTCGGAATTACTAGCTGATGTACTCTTCTGCTAGACGTACCCAGATCGTCTATGTGATACAGTAACTCTTGGTTCATAACAAAGTCACTGATAAGTGCTGGTGGTTTCACAGAGGTTCGATCTTCCTGCAAAAGAAATTGAATCACGCCAGACCATATAGGATCTGTTCTTTGAGTATCCTTTACATCCTTGGCACTGAATGGAGGATCTGCTACTACTGTACGAATGTGTCGAGATAAAGCATCTGTGACTACATTTGATTTGCCAGGTAAGTGTTCAAAGGCTGGATTGAACTCTAGGAGTAACTACGTAACCAAGAAACTTGATCTCTGATCTGAAAAATTGACATCTAGACGGTTTGATTTATAATTAGCTTCTTCAAGCTTACCAAGCACCAAATCAAGTCTTTTGAGGTGTGTCTCCACATCTTTAGACATGATGATTACATCGTTTAAGTACGCCATGAGTGTGTTACCTATGAGGCCTCCAAATATGTTCGGCATGAGCCTCAAAAATGTGATAGGGGATGACCTTAATCCAAAAGTCATTCTGAGGAAATAATAATGACCTGTTAGAGTGGAAAAGGTGGTCAACTCTTGGCTGTCTTCGTGAAGAGGGACTTGCCAAAACCCTCGTAAAAAATCTATGGTTGAGAAGACTCTGTTATCTCTGACATTGTAATGATGTGAAACGAAGGTAATACCCTGGTCCCACCCTAGGATCGACAGAGCACCAGACAATGCCATATTGTCTCTATTCCACAGGCGGAGACTCTGGGTAGATCAGTTAATGATTCACCTGCGACAGGTTTTTGCATTCACTAATTCACCAAGAATGACATAAGGATCTGAAGCTGTCTCTGGGACGAGATAACAACGAATCAGGTTTTCAAAATTACATATGGCAACTATTTCTCCAAGTGAGGGAGATCTAGTAATACTTTCTTTCGCAAGTCTAATGATAGATTCTTCTGATGGGGTTCCTTCGGCAACATTATCTGCTCTAGTGCGAATGGCGGTGAACCAACTTTCAAGATTGCTTAGGTTATCGTCGAAGGTTGGCAAAACTTATAGAGGTTCATGCGAACAACTATGTTGTCTACACGACAGTCTATGTCTGTTAGTCGGCAAAGAACAACAAATATTCTGAGATAATGTGTCATTTGTCAACAATTCAGTAAGAAATTTCAGGTAATGAAATTGTTGATCAATGCAAAATTATGAAAAACGGAAATTTCTTTGTATTTATATAATATGTAAATATGCTGGGGGTTGATAATACTTGATGGGGTTGGTAACACTTGCTGGGTTGGTAACATTTACCGGGGTTGGTAACGCTTGTCAGAAATGGTAAAACCTGCCAGGGTTGGCAACAGTTGATGTGATTGGTACCACTTGCTATGATTATTAACACTCATCACCACTGGAAACACTTGCTGGAATTTACACTGGCATGGGTTGTGACACTTGGAAGTAAGGTAACCCTTCTTAGGGATGGTAACACTTTCCAGGGTTGGTAACATTTACCGGGGTGGGTAAGTTGGTAACACTACACGGAGTTGTTAGTACCTGCCTAGTCTGGTAGCATTTACTGGGGCTGGTAACACTTGGAGGGTGTTCCGGGGGTCAACGCCCCCGAGACCCAGTCCATGACCAGACTTTGAGGGGTCAGGTGGGTATTGTTTGAAACCTAAATGGGTGATTATTTTAACATCTTTGATGTCTGCTGGGCAGCAATAGGTTTTAGATGGTTTTCTGTTGTGGATCACCAAGCACAGATACCATAAGTGAAGAAGGAATGGTAACTTTTGTTACTCGCCAGGAAGAGTGGAGTTGCGTTATCTACCTGGAGTCTACCTGGAGGGTGTTCCGGGGGTCAACGCCCCCGCGGCCCATGTACACAATATTAGCAGTGTGTTTAACAGGACCTTTGCTACCGCATACTAATACAAACATATAAACATAAGTCTCAGCACTATCACAGAGTGGAATTGTCAGCTAAAATTATATTAATAAAGTGTGACGCATGGCGAGTTTGTTATTAATAACCTGGAGTTTCATACAACGTACATAAACACTCTTCATATTTCAAAATTAAGTACCTACCTCTTCCGTACGTCCACTCCCACTCACTAGCATCCACTCTACCCCACCAACGTCCACTCTACCCCAACAACGTCCACACCCCCTTTCTAAGCAACGTCCATTCCACCGGCTAACCTGCCGGCATGAAACAGTTTATTTAGATACAGGTAAACATGAGCACAATTATCATACATAGTAAAATATGTGCAAATTATCTAAGATTACCCAAAAAAGGTCAAAGAAACACTGTTTTACCTTGAAAAAGTTCAAAGAGATATAACTGGGAAGACGACTGGATTTACTACTACTAAAAACCCTTAGTTTGAAATTTATAACACAATAATTGTGATAATTGGTGCTCTTTCACAATTATACTCATTCAGGTTTTGTATTTTCAATTATAATATCAGTTCATATGATGGACCAGCTGCTGCAGCAGCAGCGGCAGCGGCAGCAGCAGCGGCAGCAGCAGCAGCGGCAGCAGCAGCAGCAGCAGCAGCAGCGCAGCAGCAGCAGCAGCGCAGCAGCGGCAGCAGCAGCGGCAGCAGCAGCAGCAGCAGTAATAATACTCATCCCAGAGGCGGTGAAGCCTGAGTGAAATCTCACATTATATGAGTGATATACCTGGAGTTTACCTGGAGAGAGTTCCGGGGGTCAACGCCCCCGCGGCCCGGTCTGTGACCAGGCCTCATGGTGGATCAGGGCCTGATCAACTAGGCTGTTACTGCTGGCCGCACGCAGTCCAACGTACGAACCACAGCCTGGCTGGTCAGGTACTGACGTTAGGTGCCTGTCCAGTGCCTGCTTGAAGACAGCCAGGGGTCTATTGGTAATCCCCCTTATGTATGCTGGGAGGCAGTTGAACAGTCTTGGGCCCCTGACACTTATTGTGTTGTCTCTCAACGTGCTAGTGGCACCCCTGCTTTTCATTGGGGGGATGTTACATCGTCTGCCGAGTCTTTTGCTTTCGTAGGGAGTGACTCTCGTGTGCAAGTTTGGTACTAATCCCTCTAGGATTTTCCAAGTGTATATAATAATGTATCTCTCTGTGTACGTAGTTGTCACATATATGCGTGGTATGTGTACGTAGTTGTCACGTATATGCGTGGTATGTGTATAAGTGTTTTCTTGTATATACGTGGTATGTATGTGTGGTTGTCTGCCAGACGACAGAGCTAAGGACGCAGATGAGCCCAAGGAATTTTAAGAAATATTTGTTCGGTATTAATCTAAGGCTCTTAGCAGTGATACACGTCGACCATTCCACGTTTCCTGGTCTTCCTTGACCAGCTCGTTGCCAGACGTATCAACGCGTGTTTTTTCTAATTTGCCTCGACCAATGGACATAATTGACAGGAGTTAAGAGGCGAGATCTGGGATGTGACTCGACGCAAGCAAGCAAAATTAGGTGAATATAACTAAGTAAATGTACCAGACACGGGTACCTGACGAAGGTACAAGAAGTAGGTTCCAGATGCAGGTACCAGATGCAAGAATCGAACCACCACTGATCTAACTACCAAAGTCTGCAATTATAGTAGCTAAAAATAAGTCGCATCACACACGCACACACTGGTACTCCTGTCAAATATATCACCAGTTTAGTAGCTTCTTGCTATAGTTCACTGATACACAAATAACCCGCGCGAGGAGTGACCACCTTACCACGACGTTTCTGTTCGATTTTGACCATTTATAAAGTCACACTAGTGTGACTTTGTAAAGTGTCCATTTTTTTATTATTCTTTTTATTAACACATTGGCCGTTTCCCACCGAGGCATGGTGACCCGAAAAAAGAAGAAACACTTTCATTAAAATTAAAAATAAAATAAAATTCTTTATTTCTCTGTTAATATTACAATGTGGGGTTTACATATTTTATGGTATTATTACATATTATAAAATACTTATTACAAGAAGGCCACTAGTATCCCTAGGTATGCCTAGGCATTTCGGGCAGACTAATACTAGATCTTACTCTATATTGACACAGGATATGGATTATACTGGTATTAAAGTTAGGTAATTGTAGTGATTAACTAGATCTACAAAATTGAGGTAGTTCAAAATATTTAAGAACTTAACAATTAGTTTATCTATTAATGGAAATGGTCTCGTTTTGGCATGATACAGTTTCTATATTGGAGTGTCTTAGGCAAACTTATGACTAGCTTAAGAATTATGAAGCAATAGCTGTATTCAGAATTTTATGTTTACAGTTATGTGTAAATTAAGGGGAGTCACAGATATCAATAAGTGTATTTTGCTTTGGATATGTGCAAGATAAAGTAGTTTTCATGTGGTTAGCTATCGGTTGGGTGCGTAAGGAAGATAAGATGTTTTTTAACGGTGCTTTTGAAAATGGAGGTTGTGTCTTCAGTTCTAGAGTTTTCAGGCAGGGAGTTCCAGATTTTAGGCCCTTTTATGTACATTGAATTTTGTATAGATTTAGCCGGACATGGGGAATGTCAAAGAGATGTTTGTGTCTGGTATTATGTTTATGGGTCCTGTCACAATTATCAAGAAAGTGTTTTAGTTCAGGGTTAATATTGGAATTTATGATTCTATAAATGTAGATTGCAGAGTAGTAAGTGTGGATGTTCTGAACAGTGAGTAAGTTTAGGTCTTTGAAGAGTGGGGTGGGGGGTTGGGTGTTGCCTAGCATTGGATTGCGTGATAATTCTTACTACGGCTTTTTGTTGGGTTATTATTGGCTTTAGGTGGGTAATTGCTGTTGATCCCCAAGCACAAATGGCATATGTGAGGTAGGGATAGATGAGTGAATAGTATAGTGTGAGTAGGGCTGATTGTGGTACGTAGTAACGTATCTTAGAGAGGATCCCCACAGTTTTGGACACTTTTTTGTTATGTGTTGGATATGAGTGCTGAATTTCAGGTTACTGTCGAGGTGAAGGCCCAGGAATTTGCCCTCATTATGTTTAGCAATAAGAGTGTTGTCGATCTTAATGTTTAATTATGCATCAACTGCTCTGTTACCAAACATAATATAGAAGGTCTTATCAGTGTTGAGTGTAAGTTTATTGGCTGTCATCCATGTAGATATTTTTAGTAATTCCTCATTAATAATGGTGTTGAGCGTGGCAAGATTTGGGGGGGAGATGACATAAGTCGTGTCGTCAGCAAAGAGAATTGGTTTCAGGTGTTGTGATACATTGGGAAAATCATTGATATATGATGTATGAGAGGAAGAGCAGAGGACCAAGGACACTTTCCTGTGGTACTCCAGTATCAAGTAGTCGTATCGAGGAGGTTGTGTCTTTAATGGTGACATTCTGATACCTATTAGTAAGGTAGGATTTGAAATATGCAAGTGCATGACCTCTTATACCATAGTGGTCAAGTTTGTGGAGTAGGATGCCGTGGTTTACTGTGTCGAAAGCTTTCCTTAGGTCAATAAAAAGTCCTAATGGATATTTCTTATTTTCCAGTGCTGTGTAAAGCAGGTCTATCATTTTTACAATTGCATCTAAGTGCTTTTATTTTTTCTGAAGCCAAATTGGCAGGGGTTGAGTATGCTTCGTGTTGTTATAAACTAGTATAATCTCTTGTGCACAAGTTCCTCGAAGATTTTGGATAGCAACGGTAAGTTTGATATTGGTTTATAGTTGTTCACTCCATCACTGTCTTGCCAGAGGAGCGCTTACACTATATTTAAAAACCTGCAACATATCAACACCCGTCCTTCAGAGTGCAGACACATCCAGGACTAACCGGCTAACCGGTTTCCCTGAATCCCTTCTTAAATGTTACTTTGCTCACACTCCGACAGCACGTCATGTCATAAAAACCATTCGTCTCCACTGGCTCCTAACACTCTCACCCACACTTGCTTGAATTCCAAGCTCCTCGCGCACAAAACCTCCTTTACCCCTTTAACCGTCCTGCCAGAAGCGTGTTAAACAGAACTCTGTAATTTTTTGCTCATTGGTAGGATTGATGGTCTTTTTTCATTCTGTCTCATAAACACGCAGAGAACAGATACGTCTTTGCTACTTCTACTAACACTTAGGTCACACTACATATACATGATGTATATGTATACACACCGATCTGATTTTTCTTCTATTTTCTAAATAGCTCTTGTTCTTATCTATTATTTCCTTTCTTCTCCATGGGGAAATGGAAAAGAATGTTTCCCCCGTGAGCCATGAGTGTCGTAAGAGGCGACTAAAATGCCGAGAGCGATGGGCTAGTAACCCCTTCTCCTGTGTGAATTACTGAAAATAAGAAGAAAAACTTTGTAAATAGTTCAAGTCGGACCGAAACGTCGTGGTGAGTTTCTCTCTTGTATGTGCGGGTTGTGTGTGTATTGTTCCAGTCACGGTGTTGTGTCTTGTTTTTTATAGTTCAACTGTTCAATAAAACTGATTCATAATATGTTTTTATATTAAACTAATTCGTTTTATTTTTTGGTTGTTTTATAGACACATCGGCCGTATACCAGAGATGACAAGTGACCTTACAAACACAACACCATGAAGATCACTTGGATACTTACAGAAGAGCTCAGATATAATTCACAACTGACCCACTGAATCGCATGATTCCAACTCGATCTTCAGAGCTCAGGCACTACATTCCCACCTCCATAATTTAGGCCAGCGTGCAGGTTTCTATGAATCCCATCATGGATATAAACATTGCGACATTTGTCAAACACCAAAATCCATACTAGTCCACTAATCTCTATCAGCCTCACACAGGATGATGAATGCATAAGCTTCTTCCTCTTAGATATATCCTTCATTTACTTTCAACAATTCCTTGGATGTCTTTTATTGGTTTTTCTACAAGGGATAATATGGGGATGCCTCGGTGCTGGTGAATGACTTTTGGTTCAAAAATTCTAAATTGCCCCTTCTCCTTCCTCGGATCAAACCTGATTACCTAGTGCATTTTGAGATATTGGTCTTTATACGATAACTAGAGAATACATCTCTGATTGGCTTCTGTGGCATGCAAAGACTACGTTACATTTATTCGTACACACTCCCATTATAGGCTGCCTCCCCAATCAGCGAACCAGGTACTAACGATTAAAGGGGCCCCATCGTTAAATCAGTACCTTGGTTCAGCCAATCATAATGTGGGTCTGACAATGGCGGAGGTGATGTGGTGTCACTCACGATCCACTATTGCCAGATTCATCCAGCTGCTGGTTGAAGCATGGCAGTCTCTCTGTCATTTGGCTGTTGTTGTTTGCCTTGACTTGTACGTGGTGTATATAGTGTACATATATCTGTTCATACTTGGTGAAGGAAAATACAATTTAAAGACTACTGCTGTGTTTGTTTTCGCTCCAAGCTTTACGGCCAGGTTAACAGGCCTTGATTACCTGACGCTGTAATAACTTCAAAGTTTATGGCGTATCTTACTTAGTGAAAGGTTTGAGTATTTTTTTTTGTCTGGGTGGGTGCCAAGTTGCCATTATTATATTTAAGAAACTGGGATATTAATTTTTCACGTGATAACTTGTGAATGATTCTTCTAATTGGCTTCAAATCTTCAATGTCGATATTTGACTGCATTAGAAAGTAATGTCACTTGTACTGAGGTAGAGGGGGCTGGGCTTATGGAATACGGGGGACACCTTCCCCAGATAGCTAGGTTACCCAAACACATCGAGTAACCAGAGCTGCTTCAGGAAAGAACAATAGTTAAAGTAAAATAGTGACCTTTATTACATTGTTGTAATATTTTTTATATGTTTGTAAGTGGTGGAAAATGTTAGTGCTTTACACAAATAACTCGCACATAGAAGAGAGGAACTTACGACGACGTTTCGGTCCGACTTGGACCATTTACAGTGCTTAAGAGAACTCGAAGTGGACGAGTATTAGAAGACAGGTGAGTGAGAGATCTGTGTGACTTCACTAGTCTAGTAGTCGCTGGGAGACGTGTTCGAACCTGATTGAGTTAAGTAGTGTGTGGTGTTTTTTTTTTTTTTTGGTAAAGTTTTAGGCCATGAGTTGTTTTTGGAAATATTTTTTTGTACTCTCAAGTTGGCCCTAGCCCTGGGCAAGGCCCTGGCATTTATGTGGCAGCCTGTGTAACAGAATGCAGGGATAATAACTTAATCTGCAGAAGGGAAATCATGGATATATATTTCACATGGCGTAACTTTAAATAACTAGTAAGAGTGTATATTATGAAGGATACTACACTGTTGTAAAATATAAAGAGTGTGTATATAGTTTAATATATAGTGTCAGTGGACGTGGATTGAACAGGAAAACGGATGTGCTTTAGACACGGACAGTAAGAGTGTACAGGATAAAGCAATGACGAGGGATTAGTCCCTGGAAGGAGGTCTTATGGAGTTTGGTTATGTATTGTGTTTCAGTGTTGTTTAGGCCATAGGATGTATTTTGGTGATTTTGTTTATACTCTTATGGTATGAGAATGACCCTGGTATTTATGAGGGGGCTGTTTAAGATTTGGAGAGAACAGAAATAAGTAGAAGAGTGAAGTCATGAATCCCAGTTTTCATATGGCCTAACGTTAAATAACTAGTAGCAGGTTTTGTGTATATATGTTACTGTTAATATATTCTATATTTTTATCAGATGTGGGCCCCGTGGCTTGGCTGGCAAAGCTCTCGTCTCACATGTTGAGTGTCCGGATTCGATTCCCGGCAGGGGTGGAAACATTGGACGTGTTTCCTTACACCTGTTGTTATGTTCACCTAGCAAGTAGGTACCTGGGTGTTAATCGACTGGTGTGGGTCGCATCCTGGGAGAAAAGATTGAGGACCCCATTGGAAATAAGACAGTGCCTCGATGACGCAATATCTTTCTTGGGTTATCCTGGGGTTAACCAGGATAACCCTCCGGGGTTAAAAATCCGAACAAAATCTTATCTTATGAGGTTATCTGTCCTTCATAATAATCAACTCTAAAGTGTTGTCCAGCTGTTTAGGTTTTTTGGTGAAATTACCTTTCTGGCCCTAGGCTGGTGTAGTTTTTTTTTAATATTTTATATGCCCCTTAACAAGGCTTTAACCCCCTAGGCGCCAGCAGAAATTCGTAACAGTGTACTAGTGAGTTTTTGTAAAATGTGAAAAGTGTTGTTACTGTTACTAATAATACTCTATTATATTTTTGTAAAAAAGTGAGTTTATCTGTACTTCCTGGAAATCGACCCTAAATTATTGACCGCATGTTATTTTTTTGTGAAGTTATAAGTGTGGATCTAAGGTGGCGTACTTTTTAATATTTTGTATATGCCCTTAAACAAGATTTTTAACCCCCTGGGTGCCAAGGAATTTTCGTAACACTGGGTCAGCCGACCGGTGTGGGTCGCATCCTGAGGACAAAAACCTAAGTTCGGAGAAATGCTCTGCATAACCAGAGGCTTTCTGTACGTTGTGTAACTGATGTCAGCTACGTCTGTAATACGTTGTATTGTGTACTGTTGAAATAAAGATTATTATTACATAAACACTAGCGTCAATTTACTACTTTCATAACCTTACCATCATCACATAACCTTACCATCATCACATAACCTTACCATCATCGCATAACCTTACCATCACTAACCTCCCATAACACATCTACCATCACATAACCCCCATCACATAACCTACCATCATCACATAACCTACTCATCACATAACCTTACCATCATCACATAACCTTACCATCATCACATAACCTTACCATCATCACATAACCTTACCATCATCACATAACCTTACCATCATCACATAACCTTACCATCATCACATAACCTTACCATCATCACATACCATCATCCATAATACCATCATCACATATGAGTCTCTGCACAGCGTCCCTCTCCACCCTTCATGTGTTTTTTCTAAATTCATAAATCCAACAAACATTTGATCAACACATTCTCCTTCTTTTTTTAAATCCACTTGTCTTTTCTTCAGTCCAATTTTCTGGCTATTCCATCACTCTTTCGATATTAATTCTGATATTCTCTTTAAAGAGTATACTCATTACTCACTCCTTTCCCCTTTAATTCGAGAAAATTTTAACACAAATGAAACTATTAAATATGTACTCAGGTTCCAATTTCATATACGTTAGTGTATAATGAAGGATATGTATTAATGTGGGCTTTAACGCAAACAATTGTTTCATATATCACTTTTTTCCTTACTAAATTCACCTTGCTTACTGATGGCAGACTTGTACTGCCATCACTCCTGCAACATGGCAGACTTGTCGTACTGCCATCACTCCTGCAACATGGCAGACTTGTCGTACTGCCATCACTCCTGCAACATGGCAGACTTGTCGTGCTGCCATCACTCCTGCAACATGGCAGACTTGTCGTAATGCCATCACTCCTGCAACATGGCAGACTTGTCGTACTGCCATCACTCCTGCAACATGGCAGACTTGTCGTGCTGCCATCACTCCTGCAACATGGCAGACTTGTCGTAATGCCATCACTCCTGCAACATGGCAGACTTGTCGTACTGCCATCACTCCTGCAACATGGCAGACTTGTCGTACTGCCATCACTCCTGCAACAGGGCAGACTTGTCGTACTGCCATCACTCCTGCAACATGGCAGACTTGTCGTACTGCCATCACTCCTGCAACATGGCAGACTTGTCGCTGCCATCACTCCTGCAACATGGCAGACTTGTCGTGCTGCCATCACTCCTGCAACATGGCAGACTTGTCGTAATGCCATCACTCCTGCAACATGGCAGACTTGTCGTACTGCCATCACTCCTGCAACATGGCAGACTTGCTCACTGCCTCACCCTTTAACATGGAGACTTTTAAGCACAAATGAAACATCAGAAATTGTCTCTGCCACACTTCATATACAGTTAGTTATAATGAAGGATATGTATTAATGATCATCTAACGGCAACTTGTTTCATATATCACTTCCTCAACTAAATTCACTGCCTCATCTGCAACATGGCAGACTTGTCGTACTGCCATCACTCCTGCAACATGGCAGACTTGTCGTCTGCCATCACTCCTGCAACATGCAGACTTGTCGTACTGCCATCACTCCTGCAACATGGCAGACTTGTCGTACTGCCATCACTCCTGCAACATGGCAGACTTGTCGTACTGCCATCACTCCTGCAACATGGCAGACTTGTCGTGCTGCCATCACTCCTGCAACATGGCAGACTTGTCGTACTGCCATCACTCCTGCAACATGGCAGACTTGTCGTGCTGCCATCACTCCTGCAACATGGCAGACTTGTCGTACTGCATCATCCTGCAACAGGCACTGTACATCACTCCTGCAACATGGCAGACTTGTGTACTGCCATCACTCCTGCAACATGCAGACTTGTCGTCTGCCATCCTCCTGCAACATGGCAGACTTGTCGTACTGCCATCACTCCTGCAACATGGCAGACTTGTCGTACTGCCATCACTCCTGCAACATGGCAGACTTGTCGTACTGCCATCACTCCTGCAACATGGCAGACTTGTCGTACTGCCATCACTCCTGCAACATGGCAGACTTGTCGTACTGCCATCACTCCTGCAACATGGCAGACTTGTCGTACTGCCATCACTCCTGCAACATGGCAGACTTGTCGTACTGCCATCACTCCTGCAACATGGCAGACTTGTCGTACTGCCATCACTCCTGCAACATGGCAGACTTGTCGTACTGCCATCACTCCTGCAACATGGCAGACTTGTCGTACTGCCATCACTCCTGCAATATGGCAGACTTGTCGTACAGCCATCACTCTTGCAACATGGCAGACTTGTCGTACTGCTATCACTCCTGCAACATGGCAGACTTGTCGTACTGCCATCACTCCTGCAACATGGCAGACTTGTCGTACTGCCATCACTCTTGCAACATGGCAGACTTGTCGTACTGCCATCACTCCTGCAACATGGCAGACTTGTCGTACTGCCATCACTCCTGCAACATGGCAGACTTGTCGTACTGCCATCACTCCTGCAACATGGCAGACTTGTCGTCCGACTGCATTCATATCACTCCTGCAACATGGCAGACTTGTCGTACTGCCATCACTCCGCAACATGGCAGACTTGTCGTACACGTTACCTCGTATACTGATTTATTTCACAATAATATTGACCATAAACTCATCCTGTTGCTGGGTATTCCCCGACAGGGAAGCCTACCTGGGGTCTACTTGAGGATGTTTCGGGGTCAACACCCCGCAGCTCGGTCCTTGATCAGGTATCCCTGTGAATCAGGGTCTGATCAACCAGGCTATTACTGCTGGCCGCAAGCAATCCAATGTACGAACACAGCCCGGCTGTTCTACACTCATGAATCTATCCAGTTCCCTCTTGAAGACAGCCAGGGGTTTATTGGCAATTTACCTTATGTATGATGATAGGCTCTTGAACAGTCTTGGGCCCCTAACACTTATTGTGTTGTCTCTCAGTGTATTCACGACACCCCTGTTTTTCATTAGGGATATATTACACCGTCTGTCAAGGCTTGTGCTTTCGTAGTGATTTATGTGTGCAGATTTGGGGCCCAGTCCCTGGACCCATTATGTACCTCTGTAATCTTTCGACTACCGTCCACAGGATGGGTATGGAGTTCATAATAAAGATATTAAACTAAGATTTGGTTCCAATCTCTCTTCGATTTTTCAAGAGTATATTATGATGTGTTTTTCTCTCCTGCGTTCAAGGGACTTCAAACATTACCAGTAAATAATGTGGTTGACTAAACTTACACTGGCGGTGAAGGTTCTCTGTACATTCTCAAGATCTGCATTTTCACCTGACTTAAAATGGTCCTTATAATGGTTTTAGGAATTCTTTCCTTACTCCAAGGTTTTAGTTATTTGCTTCAGAACTCCTGGTACAAATAGCTTCAAAGGTTCAGTGAAGCTGAAATATAGCTCGAGAAAGGTTCATGCAACTATTAAAAAGGTAATTTTATGAAGCCGTGTGATAGTTTGAGAAAACCCTTTCTGTTCGGCTTCAGACTTTCAATACTATCTTAAAAAGCTTTGGATTCCATAGATTCTCCTCTATTGAGCAGGTAAAACACTTGCTATAGCCTAGCCACAACATCTGTCAATCTCACCAAAATACCTATTAACCTCTCTAGTGCATCTGTCAGTCTCAACATAACACCTGTCTCACCCCATCACCTGTCCTCACAACACCTATCAATTTCACCACAACACCTGTTACCTCACTATAACGTCTGCCAATGTCAGCACCATAACTGTTACTCTCATCACTACATCTATCAACCTAACTGCAACATCTGTCAACCTCATCAACACAGCCCAGGTAAAACAACTGCTCATCATAACCTCACCTCAACAACCCAAGGAAAACACTTTTCACAACTTTGCGAAAGATCAATTTCGCATCAACTCTTCACTACAAACCCCTAAAATATTGCCAGTTTGTCATATTGAGATGTTAAGACAAATAGTGGAAAACAGAAAGATAACGCCCAAACTGTTCAACTAGTTGACAGAGGATCGAGCCTCCAGATATCGAGCTGACCGACTCTCATTGATTTAGTACTTAGAAAAAATATAAATGAGCTGCGTGTGAATTTGATGTTTTTATACCATTCCATCGGTCAGGCAGACACTCCATGCCAGGTCAGCACGAGGTAAGGACGTATGGTTCTGTTGGCTTAGTATTTGTAGTATAATAGTTTATGGTTAGCATAACTCAGGCTGTGTGTCATTAGCTTACTTGTGACAGTAATATAATATATATTAATAATAAAAATTAATTGCTAATTTTCATTAAGACCTATGGGTTATTATGATGCTAACATCGAAGAATTTTTTAATGCCAATGATACACTTATTGTGTTCACTCACTGGATGTGTTCTCTCACTGGATGTGTTCACTCACTGAATGTGTTCACTCACTGAATGTGTTCACTCACTGAATGTGTTCACTCACTGAATGTGTTCACTCACTGGAATGTGTTCTCTCCCTGGATGTTCTCACTCACTGGATATGCTCACTCAGTGTGTTCACTCACAGAATGTGTTCAGTCATTGTGTTCACTCAATGTGTTCACTCACTCGATGTGTTCACTCAATGTGTTCAATCAACCTCTTTAGTGCATCTGTCAGCCTCACCATAACACCTGTCTCACCCCATCACCTGTCCTCACTGGATGAGTAAGTGGGGATCCTTGCTAATTTCTTCAGCTGCAAAATTGCAGAAAATGTGCATTATCCACGAGAACCAAGATGGCAACTATTAGTAGCTCGAGATGAAACAAAGAATTAAGTCATTATTCTACCATTGCAGCTGTGAAATGTTTGCGGTGTGTGGTTGGAGTGTGGTGTTGCTGTTGGTGTGGTATTGTGGCGTCACGCCGGGCCTACAACCCAGCGTTCAACTAATACAGTCATCACGGGGAAATATATTTATGATGGAGAACACCACTTTCCTCCCAGCTCATGCGTTTCGTGTCCTCCCCAGCACCAACTTCTGTAAGTAATCAATGGTTTGGGTAGGGAAAATAGACAAGTGAAATCCCCAATTATTTGGACTGACTATTCCTTACACACAGTAGTTACATAAATCCTCTGCAAGGAGGGTTTATGTAACTACTGGTCTAGCAGGTTACCGTGAAGGATAAGTAATTACTAACTTGATTGTCTTTAAAATATCAACAGTGGAGCATCGTACTTACAGAAATATTCAAATTGATTATACAAATTAGGATATTGCTTTATGTGCAATAACTTTTGAACACTCCTCTCTATGTTGGCTTCAAAGCTTCAAAATTGATGCTAGAGTTGATGCAAGACCTGCATCAACTTAGTGCCTTCAAGAGACAACATAGCAGTCCCTCATAACCCTCAAGAGGCAGAGTAACTGTAGCTCAACCCTCTAAAAGGTTCTGAACTAAAGATCAACATCTGCGCGAGGTCCAGGAGCCTTACTTCAACCTACTCAAAAAGCTTCGTACCTTTAGCTTAACACCTTACAAAGGCCCAAGAGCTGCAGATTCAAACGCTCAAGAGGGAGAGGAGCTCGAACTCTCCCTGGTAAACACAAGAAGTAATGTATAAAAGGGTATAAAATACGGTGACAAGTTGATGAATAAGACACATGAGCAACACTTGGGTATCTTTATTGCTGAAACGTTTCGCCTACACGGAAGGCTTCTTCAGTCAAATGCATGTTGCACATATGTCTTAATCATCATAAGAATATAAAGGAAGGAGGAACATTGCAGCAGTTTAACTGACAAAAATATTTGCCCAACATTTTCAATTCTTCCCAAGGAACAAGCTTATATAACCCTATTAACTCACTGTCAATTTTTTTTTTTTACTTCAACCTTGAATGAGTTACATATACATTTTTTTAATAAAACTGCAAATTGGCATCTACAAATCCTAATCAAAATTATTGGGTTGATGTGGCCACGATGCAAGTAGCCAACTGAATGTGTTACTGCTAAAAACTTCGATGTTAAAGTTAAATGAGTTACATTGCCTATACCCCCAAAAATGTTGATGTGCAGCACCTGGATCGTTTGTGCAGAGCTAAAGCTCCTGGATCAATTTAAGGTTCTGATCTCCAGCTCTTGTATATCTTGAGAGGGTTTAGTTGTAGCTCCTCTACCGCTTGAGGCTTGAAAGGTTCAACTGCTACAACTCGTGTATGCACTGAGGTTCAGGGATCTGAGGTTCAGGGGTCTGAGGTTAGGGAAAATGGGGGATTCCTTACTCAGGAAGTGCAGTACAAAAATTATATCTAGTTAAATAAAGAACTTGTATAAATCTTCGTATGTTCATATTCTTACTAAATAGGCATGTGTAAGAACCAGTGCATAGTGACAGGGAATTGCAGTGCATGGTCTCTGGTGCAGAATGAGGGAGGTGGGAGCGAGTGTAGAATTGCTACAGGAGGACCCACCAAGTACCCCACCATCAACGCCACCAACGCCACCTACTTCTACAGGCAAGGTCAGAGAGTGAGACAGACAGACAGAACGGAATTTAATCACCCATGATATATAAACCACTAGCTTAAACATATACAGTAATTATGTCAGCAAACTAGAATAACAACATATTTCAAGATAAAAATTTAGAAAATAATTTGTAAACAGCCTTCATTGCAAATTGCTTAGAACAAGTGCAGCTGAATTTTCATGATACCCAGGCTGGTTGTTGCCAAGCTAGTTCTAGCAATATATTATGTCTTAAAATTTCTTCTCCTTCCATCCACATACTTTTTCCTCTTTCGTCCATATATAATTTTCGTTGTCCCTCTCTGCACCGATGGAGAAATCTTCATAAAAAAATTAACTCCCAAATAAAAGAAACTTCTTCTATATTGGTACGGAACCTTTGAAGCTCCGTAGCTGATGAATCCTTAATCTAATACTTGACGACATCGTCATTACCCTACTGAAGTCTGCCAGCTCAGGCTGAAACATTCTAACATTATGTATGTGACTTATCCTGAATGATGGGATATAACAGTACAACACAGCTAGCTTTTGTTCCCACTACATAACTGTCATATAGAATAGGGTAACAACCCATTGCTGGAGTATCCAATTTCTTTAAATAAAACAAAAATTGTTACAGTCATAGGATTTTCTCTCATTAGTGGATGGTCCTTGAGAAAACTCTTCTATAACCTTCTTATAGAGAGCTACATATGTATAACTATGTACTTTGAGACATTGTTTAAATGACAGGCACGTGAAAATCAGAGTTGTAGTTTCTAAGACATTCCCATCAGCTCCTAACGACAACCTGTGCTTCAGAAGCGTAGACATACACTTTTGCCTTTCATTATGCTTTATCTCTTCCAGACTTTTCGGTAGAACACCAAGAGTTCTTCAAGCAACTGTACTAAGACCAGTTCCCTTGACTTGTAATAACTGTCTTTTTCAGTTTATCCCGATATCTAGATGCCAGGACTTTGGATGTGTAATTCACACTATCTAGTAGATATGGCACCTTGCTCAAGTCATCTCTGCAGTCTAGTATATGTAACATCTTATGTCATCCTTGCTATCTAGCAAATGTAGCACCGGGATCTATAACTTCCTAACAAATAGAATACAAAGGGTAATAGTAAACAAAGTAAACTCTGAGGCAGTCACAGTGAAAAGCTCTTCCACACGACGCAATACTCGCCCCCATCCTGTTCCTTATCCTCATATCTGACATAGACAGAGATATAAGACACAGCACCGTGTCTTCCTTTTGCGGATGACACCCGAATTTGCATGACGGTGTCCTCCATCGAAGACACTGCACGTCTCCATGCGGACATCAACCAAATCTTTAAATGGGCCTCTGAAAACAACATGAAGTTCGATGAAGAGAAATTTCAGTTACTTCGATATGGAAAACTCGAGGAAATTAAAAATGCATCGGAGTACAAAACAAATTCCAATCACACAATAGAGCGAAAAACTAATGTGAAGGACCTGGGAGTGATAATGTCAGAGGATTTCACTTTCAAAGATCACAACAATTTATCTACCACATCTGCTAGGAAAATGATAGGATAGATAATGAGAACCTTCAAAACAAGGGATGCCAGGCCCATGATAATTCTCTTCATATCGCTTGTTCTCTTTTTCCTGGAATAATGCTGCACACTAACGGCCCCTTTCAAAGCAGGCGAAATTGCAGACCTGGAGAATGTATAGAGAACTTTCTCGGCACGTATAAGTACGATAAAGCACCTAAATTACTGGGAATGGTTGAAGTCCCTTGTTTTATACTCCCTGGAACACAGGCGAGATAGATACATGATAATATACACTTGGAAAATCCTAGAGGGACTAGTCCCAAATTTGCACACGAAAATCCCTCCCTACGAAAGAAAAAGACTCAGCAGGAGATGCAACATTCCCCAATGAAAAGCAGGGGCGCCACGAGTACATTAAGAGACAACACAATAAGTGTCAGAGCCCCAAGACTGTTTAACTGCCTCCCAGCACACATAAGGGGGGATTGCAAATAGACCCCTGGCTGTCTTCAGAAAGGCGCTGGATAGGCACCTAAAGTCAGTACCTGACCAGCCGGGCTGTGGCTCGCACGTCGATTTACGTACGGCCAGCAGTAACAGCCTGGTTCATCAGACTCTGATCCACCACAAGGCCTAGTCACAGACTGGGCCGCGAGGGCGTTTATCCCTGAAACCCTCTCCAGGTATCTTTGATATCTAATAGCTGCAGCACCTTATGCAATATCCGGTATTTAATAATTGTGATGCTTTGTTAATTTCATCTCTGCTCTCTGGTAGGTGTACCAACTTTGTTCATGTCATCTCTGCTCTCTGGCAGGTGTACCAACTTTGTTCATGTCATCTCTGCTCTCTGGCAGGTGTACCAACTTTGTTCATGTCATCTCTGCTCTCTGGCAGGTGTACCAACTTTGTTCATGTCATCTCTGCTCTCTGGTAGGTGTTGTTTGGTCTAGAGCCAGATAACACCACATTGGCTGTTATGTAGCATTGAACAGAGACATAGGAATTTGTAGACAACTGTGGATTGAATCCTGGCAGAGGACATAAAAACTACCAAAATAATAATAATAATAATAATAATAATAATAATGTATATAACGTATACATGCCTAGCTGACATCAATGACATACTACTATATATAGAACGTCTCTTCTTATGAAGAGCGTTTTTGGCAAATTATATCAATTTTTGTCCCCAGGATGGACCCACACCTGTCTACTAACACTCAGGTACCTGTTTTACTGAAAGGTGAACAGAGGTCACAGCAGGTGTGTTTAGGAAACACGTCCTAATGCTTCCACCCGTTCCCGGGATCGAACCACAGACCACAATGTGTGAGCTGAGGTCTGTGGTGAGATTTCCTTCAATGGGTTATCTTAAATTATTAACTCTACGAGGGCACTAATCCGAATACAGTCTTCAACAGGAGATTCTTTTCCCTTGTTTACAGACTCTGTCCCTGGAACTTACTCGTGGGAGAAGGACGGTCTGTTGTACCTAAATACGATGATGATAAGGAAATATGCAGATGCTAAGAGATACTGCGCCTCCATACCAGGTCACCGCCTCAGTATCTTCAAGACCATTCAGCAGAAGGACATTCTACTGGCACTTCCCACCCTGAGTAGTGAGTAGTTACCTAATGCCTCCAATCTTTTACCTACTGACCCAGCGTGAACACTGAATAGTTACTGTACAAACCGGAACATTAGTCAGTTACCTACAGGACTAATCGAGTCCAGCATAATTTTCCACTCAAAACTTTGTGACGAATGTACAAATGGTGATAACAGTTGGATATAAACACTTAAAACACTAGTTTTGTTAGTGTTACTTTCTTCGGTATATTGTTATTGTTGCTGTTGTTGTTGTTGAATCCTCCTTATAGAATGCTCTTCTCACAATACTGTTGCCAAGTATTTCATCCCATGGGATGTTAGTACACATTCCTAAATGGGTTCCTAAAAGTGGTTGTCTGTTTTTTTTTCCTTTCTTCCTTTAAGACTTTATATTCTGAGAAGCCCACATTTGATCGGCTTCAGATTTTCGGCATTAGAGAACTTTAGCTAATGAAATGTTTTTGAAACTAGTGGAATATTAAGGTGCCCTGTCTAGTTAATTTTATATAAATTGTTTCTAGTTTTCGTATATGTAATAACTTGAGAAAGCCTCTTCTGATAGGTTTCAAACATTTAGCACTGTTCTATCCTACATAGACGGTTAGGAATGTTGTGGAAATGCGTGGGTTCAAGCTGGGGAATATTATACACATTTAGCGAATTACGTTGGTCGCATGTAACTCAACACTTGCAGAGTTTGTACATACAGTAAGAGATTTCCTCACATTTTACAAGATTAATGGCACCACACACCTTATACAAGACGGTGCCAGGTGCCATATATCAAACAGGTCAAGAAATAGTTGCAAGAGAACATTATCAATGTTATCCAGAAGCCAGGAAAAAGTCCTAACCTGACCCCCATCGAGAATTGTTAGAATAAAAAACTCAATATCAAAGGCACATCTGTGCCACGTTTGACTGAAAAGAAAAAAATCAGGGTTCAAGAAATGGACTCGACTTACTTTAAAAAATTAATAATCCTATGTCTAACTTCCTGAAACTGGCAATTAAAACACGGAAATATGACCAACAATTACAAGATAAGTAAAATTTGGTATTTCTTAACTTTTATATGTTACTAGAAATTCCTTTTGAATTAAGGCAATGTTCCAACATTCTTTGCGGAGTCTGCAGGTGCATGTAAATGTTTCTGTGATAACTAGATAATTCTCGTCTGATTGGCTTTTCTAATCTGGTTTATCATAGTGGAAGATGGAAGGTTCGAATTGGCTTAGAACTGTGTAAGTGCCAGTTTACGATATTTTTTTAGAAGAAAATGGGATGTCAGTTTCCATGTGATAACTTGTGCATAACATTTATTATCTTCAGTGATATTTACCTGCATTACAAACTTATGACGCACTCTGTACTGTTCTTATTTCGGTGCACTGAGGTAGAGGAAGCTCGGCTTGTGAGATACAGGGACACCTTTCTAAGATCACATGGCGACTGAAACACATCCAGTTGCTGAGTGTTTCATTCATCTGTTAATGGTTTTATTTACTACATGTTTGTCTGCACCAGGTGTTGCCACTGAATGTTGCCTGCACCAGGTGTTGCTACTGAATGTTGCCTGCACCAGGTGTTGCTACTGAATGTTGCCTGCACCAGGTGTTGCTACTGAATGTTGCCTGCACCAGGTGTTGCTACTGAATGTTGCCTGCACCAGGTGTTGCTACTGAATGTTGCCTGCACCAAGTGTTGCTACTGAATGTTGCCTGCACCAGGTGTTGCTACTGAATGTTGCCTGCACCAGGTGTTGTTACTGAATGTTGCCTGCACCAGGTGTTGCTACTGAATGTTGCCTGCACCAGGTGTTGCTACTGAATGTTGCCTGCATCAGGTGTTGCTACTGAATGTTGCCTGCACCAGGTGTTACTACTGAATGTTGCCTGCACCAGGTGTAGCTACCGAATGTTGCCTGCACCAGGTGTTGCTACTGAATGTTGCCTGCACCAGGTGTTGTTACTGAATGTTGCCTGCACCAGGTGTTGTTACTGAATGTTGCCTGCACCAGGTGTTGCTACTGAATGTTGCCTGCACCAGGTGTTACTACTGAATGTTGCCTGCACCAGGTGTTACTACTGAATGTTGCCTGCACCAGGTGTTGCTACTGAATGTTGCCTGCACCAGGTGTTGCTACTGAATGTTGCCTGCACCAGGTGTTGCTACTGAATGTTGCCTGCACCAGGTGTTGTTACTGAATGTTGCCTGCACCAGGTGTTGCTACTGAATGTTGCCTGCACCAGGTGTAGCTACTGAATGTTCCATCCTTTCTTTTAACATCTGAATGTTTGTTTTTGGGAAGCGCAGGTCGTCATAAAACCCAAGTGTTTACATTCAGAACAAAAAAAAATCGTCATAACATGAATTAACACAGTCAGAATTTTTTTTATAACTACAGATATCATTATATTTAAAGCAGTATGAAATTAGCTATAAAATACAATACTAACATTCCAAGTCACAATCTTTACCCCATCTCTTTTTTTAAATTCAGGTGGTAAATGGGCATTGGATCTGGTTAACAACGGTACTGAACCAGTCTGGGGTGACGGTACACTCTACTATAATACCGAGCTGGCGAATAACTTCACTTTTGTGGAACCCGGAAACACCCTCGGCATCCCCATGGACATCTACGTCTACGTCAGCAGCAACATCACCAGGGGCTATAATTCCTTTGATAGGAATTTTCAATGTCAGGTCAACCCAGGAGGAGTAGACTGGTAACCCTGGAACACTTGCAGGATGAGAGGCTGGAGGGAAAGACAGGGAGGAAGCAGGGAGGGAGGCAGTGTAGAAGGCAGGGGGAAAGGCAGGGAAGAGGTAGGAAGGCAGGGGGACGGCAGCGGGGAAGGCAGTGTGGGAAGGCAGGGTGGCAGCAGGTTGCATTGAAGAGCTAGTCGCAGCTACCTTGGAATATGGTAACACTTACTGGGTTTAGTGACACTTGCTGGAATTGGTAACATTTTGCTGGGTTAGGTGAAACTTGCAGGAATTGGTAACACTTGTCATGTTTTTGTAACACTTCGAGGTTGATAACAGTTGTGGGGGTTGATAATACTTGCCGGGTTGGCAACACTCACCGGAGTTGGTAACAGTTGTCAGGAAAAATGGAGAGTATTCCGGGGGTCAACGACCCCACGGCCAGGTCCATGACCAGGCCTCGAGGGTCATGTGTGTATTGTTTAAAACCTGAATGGGTGATTATTTTAACAGCTTTGATTTCTGCTGAGCAGCAATAGAACATAAGAACATAAGAAATGAGGAACACTGCAGTAGGCCTGCTGGCCCATACTAGGCAGGTCCTTTACAATACCAACCCACTAACAGAATATTTGCCCCGCCCCACTTTCAGTGCTACCCTAACAATAAGCTCTGGGTAAATCTATTTACTCATGTGCAAGTCCCACTCAAATCCAACCCCTCTCACTCATGTATTTATCCAAGTTGGTAGAATTACCGACAATATGTTAGGTAAAATGGCACTAAGTGCAACTAATGTGACATCTTATTGTGGCAACGTTTCGCTCTCCATGTATTTATCCAACCTAAACTTTAAACTACCCAAGGTCCCAGATTCAACCACCCCACCAGGTAGACTGTTCCCCTCATCAACCACTTTTTCTCCAAACCAATACCCTCCTACATCCTTCCAAATCCAAACTTATCTAAGTTGAGTCCACTGTTGCAGGCTCCCTATTGGAGGGACATCCTCAACACATTATTTATATCCCCCTCATTAAATGGTTTTCTGTTGTGGATCCCCAAGCACAGATACCATAAGTGAAGTAGGAATGGTAACATTTGCTACTTGCCTGGAAGAGTGGAGTTGTGTTATCTTCTTGGAGGGTATTCCGGGGGTCAACGCCCCCGAGGATCATGTACACAATATTAGTACCAAGTGTGTGTTTAACAGGACCTTCACTACCGCCTACTAATGCAAATATTTAAACATGAGTCTCAGCACTAACACAGAGTGGAACTGTCAGCTAAATTTATATCAATAAAGGGTGACGCATGGCGAGTTTGTTGTTAATAACCTGGAATTTCATACAACGTACTTCAATTACCACCTAATTAATTAGCGATTTACCTGAAAAATGAAAGAAACTGAATACAATTGGAAAGCATCCCGTCCTTGTAACGGGGCACTGATGTAAACACAATGCAATGGCTGATTATTGACAGAGCCTTGAACTAGCCTAGATAGATAATCTATCTATATATATTTTTTGTATAGTAATAATTTGCTAATGGGCCCACCCACCGACCGACTAACTAGACATTTAAGTTAAAATAGTGTAATTTATAAAAGTAAGAAATCAGAACGGTCTAACTTCAAGAAAGAAATGGATTCAATCCTCTTTTTGTAAAAATTAAGCCTATTAGGAGAGGGCAGCTTATAACAGCCAAGAAAGGCTTCTGTTGTTTACTGTTTAGTTAATTTACCTTGGATCTTAAAGAACACTTCAAATATTAATTCTGTTATGGGCGTACACCTCCAGGACACTTAAAATCATGCAACTCCATTATAATTATAATATCTTGGTTGCAGGACGGTGAAGAAAACCAGCTGATCAGCCAAAGTTGTAGAGGAACTGCAGAGTTCTCTCAAATAAGATGGTGGGTTATCACGTTTCGCATCTGTGCCTAGATCCTGCTGCCCAACTTGTCTCGCCGGTGTATAGTGACCCAACCCGACAAGCAAGGCTTGAAAAGAACAACAAAAAGTTACAATCCGGACAAGCAGTCACTCATATGATAGGCAGAAAGTCGCTAAAAGAAACAGTGAGGACTATGAGAATTACGTTAAAATACGTAGGTCAAATCAGGTTCGGTTAAAACAAACCAAAACCACAACAAAATATAACAAACGAGAGTGGAACGCTTGTTTAAATTAAATTAATCGAAAACTCAACACAATATAACATATTCCCCAAAGTGGGCCTCCATACTTACAGACTTGAAGGGGGCAGAAACCCGAGTGACGTTCAACCGTCAGGAGGTTTCTTAACTCCCACTGGGTGGAGAAAGGAGGGGTATAGATAATGACACACACACCCCTTTCAGAACAAGCATACGACCGCTTATACTGCCAACACCACTCATTCATGCTTCCCCTCACAACGTGTGATACTTTGAGAATATCCCTTCTGTTCGGCTTCAAACTTTCAATAATGGTGTAACTATCTTAAAAGAAGCTTTGGAGTCCATAGCTTCTCCTCGATTGAGCAAGTGTTCTGGCCAGAACACTTGTCACACTCGCCAAAATACCTAGTAACCTCTCTAGTGCATCTGTCAACATCACCATAACACCTGTCTCACCCAATCACCTGTCCTTCTTATGACACCTATCAATTTCAACACAACACCTGTTACCTCACTATAACATCTGCCAATGTCAGCACCATAACTGCTACTTTCACCACTACATCTATCGAACTAATTGCAACACCTGTCAACCTCATCAACTCACCCCAGGTAAAACAACTGCCATAACCTGACTGAACTCGTCACAATCTCACCCCAACAACCCGGGTAAAACACTTGTCACAACTTTGCGAGATATAAATTTCGCAACAAATCTTTACTACAAATCCTTTCAATATTGCCAAGGTGTCATTAAGATGTTAAGACAAATAGGGGAAAAAAATAGAAAGATAATTCCCAAACTGTTCAATTAACGGACAGCGGATTGACCCTCCAGGTATCATTGCGCTGACTGACACTGATTTAGTACTTGAAATAAATATAATATAAATGAGCTGTGTGTGAATCCCTCTTGAGATCTCATAAACAAAGCTGATCTATTTATACCAATCCATTGGTCAGGCAGCCACTCCATGCCAGGTCAGCACGAGGTAAGGGCGTGTGCTTCTGTTGGCTTGGTATTTGTAGTATAATAGTTTATGATCAGCATATCACAGGCTGTGTGTCATTAGCATAGTTGTGACAGTAATATTACATGTATTAATAATAGAACTTAATTGCTACTTTTCATTAAGGCCTATCGACTACGTGAGGGTTATTATGATGATAACATCAATAATATTTTCAAGCCAATGATACACTTATCGTCTGAGTTCGTCTGGTGTGTGATGAGCTTTGTGTTGTGGGATTGTTGTGTTGATCAGAGTTGATTCCACGCCCAGCCTTGGTTGTGTGCGGGTGTGCTGGTGGTGCTCCCTGGCGGCAGCTAGTGGCAACGTCATTTTCAAACAATGGCCGACGGTTACAGGAGACGAGTGAACACAGTCTGTGTTGACTTGGTCCAGGGAGCCATATATACGTCTAATGCAGAGGTTCTACTGCCTGCAATAATACGAGACACTTTTGGATTATCGCATGAGGAGATTTATGGCATATCATTAAACGGATCAAGGAGGATATTCATCAAATTAGCTTGCACTGCAGCTTATCAACGAGTCGTCGATACATACCAGGAGAAAAAGTTAGTGGTACATCAAGGCCTAGAGGTATGTTTGAAAGATGTTTCTGCCACTTTTAAGTGGATTAAGGTGCATAATGTGCCCTTTGAATCCGGACAACAGGATATTAAAGATGTATTTAAGAGTTATGGCATAATACATGCTGTAAACATAGGACGCTGGGCGCAGGGCTATATGCTGGCGCTTTAGAGGGAACATACTCCATCAAAATTTCCTTGAGGAAACCTATTCCCTCTTATGTACTTATGGAGAATTTTCGCACACAGGTGTACGTCACATACCCAGGACAGGTGAGGACATGTCGACTGTGTGGTAAGCCGGGTCACTTGGCTGCTGAGTGTAGCCAAAGGAGAG
Source organism: Cherax destructor (assembly GCA_009830355.1). Classification (NCBI taxonomy): domain Eukaryota; kingdom Metazoa; phylum Arthropoda; class Malacostraca; order Decapoda; family Parastacidae; genus Cherax; species Cherax destructor. The sequence continues at coordinate 30,645 of WNWK01013025.1, read as the reverse complement.
TGGATTGGCGTCGAGGTGGAGCAGAGCAGCGACAGAGAAACGAAGTAAGGAATGTAACGAAGGATGGAACAGAAGGAGGCATGGAGTGTGCGGCGATGCAGGGAGAGAGAAGACATCATGGAGCGTGGAGGTGGACAGAGCGGAGATGGAGGAACAAAGGATAAGTGGGAGGAGCATGGAGGAGGAGGTGTTAGAAGGGGAAAAGATTGGGCCAGACACGGAAGAGGAAGGTATAACTGGTCAGGAGGCTGAGATTTTGAGGGATCTCAATGAGATTCTTGAAGGTGAAGAGCTGACATTGGAGGGTCAACCAGTGAGGTGTGTGGCATTGGGGTTCTGGAGCAGAACCAGAAACAGGTGGGTGGAGGTGAGGCAGCAGGAGAGGGGTGTGGTAAAGCTGTGTTGGATGTCATACAGGTGGAGGTGGAGGTGCACAATGAGCAGGTAAATGAGGACCAGAGAGACAGGGGAGAATCTAGGAAGAGAACTGGTGAGGAGGCTGGTAATGATGTCCTCACACCAGCACAGAGACCTGGTAAGAAAATTTGGTCTGAAGTTGTAGTTGGACAACAGACAAGAGCTAGAGGTAGTGGGGGTGATAAGGGTAAAGGGGGATGGGAGGTGACAGGAAGGGTGGGAGAGGAGGGGTCACAGGTATAACTTTGGAGAGAAAACAACCGAAACCAAGAGGGAAACCTCAACTGTTACCTTCCGGTGTTTAAGTATGAACGTGAATGGCCTTAAAAATGAGGCCAAGCGAAAGTGGGTAGAAGTGACATTGATTAGGTACAGGGTAGATGTAGTGTTTTTCAAGAGCACAATTATAGGTGTGGGTGGGATTTAAAGTTGAAAGGATATCAGTGTTTGTGGGAGGTTCTGAGTTGTTCAAGGGGTGTGGTTGTGGGTATTAGGGACACGTGCCCATTTGTATTGCAGTCATGGGAAGAGGGAGGGGGAGAGTGGTGAGGGTTGATGGTCAATGGGGGGAGGTCCAGGTTAGTTTTATTGGAGTGTATATGCCGGCGATTTCAAATAATAGGGTCAAGGAACAATTCGTGAGGATGAATTAATTTATGCTTTCAGGGGTCTGCCGCAGGTGGTCATCATTGGGAGACTGGAACAGCGTTATTAGGGTAAGGGACGTGGAGCCGAGAGGAACAGGTAGTGTTTTGAGGATCTTACGGGAAGTTTTGGATGCGGTGGGGTTGTCGATGCGGTGGGAGGAAGGGCGAGCCTGTAGAATTCACTTTTTTTAGGGGCAATTATGCTGCTAGATTGGATAGGATTTATGTTTCCAGAGCGGTAGAGGTGGAGAAAGTGGAATGTTTGGATGTAGGTTTTTCAGATCACAAGGGTGTGTTGATGCAAGCGGGTTGGGAGGGGGCTGTGAAGGTATACTCGAGTTATTGGAAACTTAACGTGGCAATGTTTAATAGGGTAGAGGGGATGGTGGATTTTGAGGGATGGTGGGAGGGTCTGTGGAGGGGGGGGAGGGGTGTAGTACATGCAGCAAGGTGGTGGAATGAGTGTGGGAAGAAGGGGATAAAGGAGTACTTTGAGAAGGTGGAAAGGGAGGATGCTCGTTATAGGTATGGTTATCAGAGGTATTTAGAGGGTTTATTGAGGGATAGTTATGGTGGGGAAAGCAGGGAAAGGCATGCAGAGAGTGTGGAGGGAGTAAGAAGGGCTCTGAAAGACATTCAGTATGAGAGGTTTCACGCTTTACGGGTACGAAGTGGGATGGAGGAGGTGTTAAGGGGGGATAAGGCGTCTGCGGTGGTGTTGAGGCAATTTCAGAAGCGTAGACAGGGTATGTTGCTGACATCTGTAGAGGTGGAAGAGGAGATGGGGGGGTATGAGGTGGGAAGAGTGTTGCAAACGACAGAGGGGATGACTGGTTATGCGGAGTGTTGGTTTGGTAGGAAGTTTGCAGAAGAGGAAAGGGATGAGAGGGCTTGTGTCCAATTATTAGGGGGAATTAATAGAAGGTTGAATGAGGATGATAGGAAGGCAATAGAGGGGGACATAACGGAAGAAGAAGTTTGGGAGGCGGTAAAAGGGTTAAGGGCTGGAAAATCGCCAGGTATAGATGGATTACCGGGGGAAGTATACATGCAATACTGGCAGGTGCTGAGAGGGGTGTTAGTTAGGGTCTTCAATGACATGAGGGAGACAGGAGTAATGGAGAAGTCAGTTAGGACAGGAGTTGTAGTGTTAGTGCCTAAATGTAAAACACCAAAGGGGTTTAAAGACTATAGGACTATAGCGCTCATGTGTACTGACTATAAGATATTTGCAAAGATTTTGGCTAATAGAATCAAAAGAGGTTTAGGGAATATGTTGCACGAGGGACAATTTGGGATACCAGGGAGAAGTTTTAGGAACGGTCACAGTAGAATAAAAGAGTTTATTGAAGTAATCTAGGGGGGGAGTGTTGGGGCTGGATTGGCAGATGGCTTATGACAGGGTGAATAGAGGGGTGCTGTTAGATATCTTAGAAAGGATAGGTTTTGGAGAAGAAATTGTAGGATGGGTAAGAACTTTATATGCAGAGGCGTTGATGAGGATACAAATAAATGGGATGGTTGGGTGGGCGGTGAACATGGGAAGGGGACTGAGACAGGGATGTCCTCTGTCACAGATCCTCTTTGCTTGTTTCCAAGATCCATTTTATAGGGTAGTAGATGAGGGTTTAAGGGTAGAAGGGGACATAGGGGAGGATAGGGCAGGGATAGTAGGTTATGTAGATGACACTACGTTGTTAATAAAGACAGAGGAGAGTTTGAGATGGGTTAGAGGTTGGGTGGAGCTTTTTGGTCAGGCAACAGGAATGAGGGTTAATAGAAGTAAATCACACCTATTAGAGGTAGGTAGTTGGAGTGGGGAACGTTGGGTTTAAGGGAGGGTTGGCAATGTGTAGAAGCTTTAAAAATCTGTGGGATAGTGTTTTGTAGTGATGGCAGGTTAGCAAGAGAGAAGAATTCGGGGGAAGTGGTGGATTCAGCTTTGAAGCGAATGAGGGGCTGGGGAGTTGGGGACATAACGCTGTTGCAAAGGGTGGTGGTCATTAATGTTTTAATTTTTAGTAAATTGTGGTTTAGAGCGGCGGTTTATCCATTATTAGATGCTGATGTGAGAAGGCTACAAAAGGAGTGCTTAGGTTTATTTGGGGGAATGGTAGACATTGGATGAGCAGGGAGGTGGTGGAGACAAGTGTTAAAAATGGAGGGATGGGTTTGATTCCGTTGAGGAGTAGGTTGAAAAGCGTGTTTGTAAAGCAGGAATTTATGATGAAGGGGAGCTGAGGGGAAGAAGGGTGGGTTCAGTAATGGGTGAGGTTAGGAAGTTGTGGGGGTAGGGAGATAAGGGAGTGGAGGTGTATCCGTTGTATAATTGGAAGAGTATTTGGAGTTGGTTAAAAAAGGTGAAGGTGAGGCCTAGGGTGAGAGAAACAGGTTACAGATTCTTAAATGGGATACTGGCGGCGAAAGCTCAGTTGTTCGAGATGGGAGTCACAGGGGATGGGTCTTGCGATAGGTGTGGTGAATGGGAAACTGCGTTTCACGTGGTATATTTTTGTGAGGGAAGGAGCGCGTGAGGATTTGGATTGGGGGGTGTTGGGATTGATTGGGGGAGTTTTCAGTGTTAAAGGCGCTTTGTTTGGACTTTGGGGTGTGTGGGGAGGAAGTGCATAGGGCTTTGGTTTATATAATGTTAGAGTTCGTGTTTTTGTCATGGGGTATGAGGGGTTCAGATAGTGAGGTTTTAATTCATGCTTTGGCTGCGGGGATTTATAGAACAAAATGTAGGAATAGGGAGGTTTATGGCAGAGCTTGGGTTTCTAAATTTCCGGAAGCATATAGGGTTTTCACATTGCAACAGTTGTTAGGAGTGGTGAGGGGAGGGGTTTAGGGCTGGTTTCGAGTTTAAGGGGTTTTGGTGTGGTTGTGGGGGTGTATTAAGGGTGGGGGGTGTTGCAGTTTGCACGTGTGGGGAGGTGGGGGGGGGGTTTAGGTTCAGGTTGTTTGAGGTGTGAGTGAGGTTGGTTGGGAGGGGTAGGGTAAGGGGTTTCGTTTATCAGGTGGGGTTGGTTTTGGTTTCGGTTGTTAAGTGCTGTTCTCTCATTAAAGTGTATAAGTCTGTCTGGATCAAGAGGAAAAATAAAAAACATAAGGAAATTATGATAAAAGTGGGGTTGGTTCTTATGTAAGTTTTGGTGTTCTGCTCAGGAGGTGGTGAAATTATTGAGTGGGGCTTCGACCCTTGAAAAAAAAAAAAAAAAAAAGGGTGACATTACAACGTTGGTGTGTAATGTTCTTTGAGACTTTAGGGTTAATTATTATTAGATTATTAGCTTGTGTTTATACCAGAATCACAAGCAGTTTGTAGTGTTTATCATGATAATGATTTATAGTTAAACGTTTTGTGGCGTTATAAAGTTTGTTAAAGTCTGTTATGATGTTTTGGAAAAAACCTTTATAGACAAGTTATAAATGTGTGTTAGGGTTTTGGCGGTGGTGATCATTTGGACTTAATGTAGGTTTTGTGTAGCGGGTTGGCAAGTGCCCGGTTTTTATTTTAAGTTTTGTATTATGTTACAGGATAGGCTTTCATTGTACACAGTTATATATATAAAAAAAAAAAAAAAAAAAAATTTGTTTAGTAGAGGTTTCATCACGAGGAGTGATGGGAATGGAATTTGTCTGTGTCTTGTGTACTATTGCTTACCATGTATACGTCATTTTACTTGTAAAACTGTATTTGTTAAAAAAAAAAAAAAAAAAAAAAAATATATATTCCATGTTCAATGTTGAAGTTGTCCATGTTTATTTCATAGACATCTATGTAATATTTTGTGTCATATTATGTGTATTAGTTCGTATACCTTTGCATAAGTCGGTGAGTAACAATCGACTGGTTTTGGATGACATGTCCAGTAATTGTATGACATGTTTCTTTAATATATAATAATAAAAAAAAAAAAAAAAAAGATTTCTGTTAGGGGGGGGGTACAGTTACAGGGTAGTGGTGAATCATATTGTATGTAACTGTGTTTAGTTTAGGTTGTTGCGCGAGCTATGGTAATGTTTCTCGTCAATAACTGTGCATGAATTAGGGTGTAGCAGGGTTTGTCCAAGTTTAAGTGTAGTTTTGTCTATTAATTTTGGGTATCAGTTCTGTTCATGAGTACTTATGTATAACTTTTGTTATACATTAGGGTAATATTTTCGCTTATACATGTCAATGTTTTGTATATGTGCTGTTATTTTAAATAAAATATAAAAAAAAAAAACTTGTGAGGAGAAACAAAACTTGTCCACATCTCCAAACATGTTACTTTACAGTGATAATATTCCCAGCACTTAAATTTGTCAGATTTTTAATCATGTCAAATTATTTTTTGTGCGCAGTTGTTCCTGTATAAATGATAAATTAAAATCTTCTCAACAGCTGAAAACAATCTGCTAATATTGTTATGATTTGAAAAATAAAGTTGTAGCCTCTCCTGTCTTTGCCCACCCCACAAAAAATAAAAGATATACATGAGAACAATTGTGTCTTAGCAGACTGTTGAGGGTCGCATTCAAGGAAAAAATGCAGTCCCTGCTGGAGGTCATTATGGGCAGAACACAAGTGTATAAGAATATTCCAGTACCTGCTGGAGGTCATTATGGGCAGAACACAAGTGTATAAGAATATTCCAGTACCTGCTGAGGTCATTAGGGCAGAACACAAGTGTATAAGAATATTCCAGTACCTGCTGAGGTCATTAGGGCAGAACACAAGTGTATAAGAATATTCCAGTACCTGCTGGAGGTCATTATGGACAGAACACAAGTGTATAAGAATATTCCAGTACCTGCTGGAGGTCATTATGGGAAGAACACAAGTGTATAAGAATATTCCAGTCCCTGCTGGAGGTCATTATGGACAGAACACAAGTGTATAAGAATATTCCAGTACCTACTGGAGGTCATTATGGGCAGAACACAAGTGTATAAGAATATTCCAGTACCTGCTGGAGGTCATTATGGGCAGAACACAAGTGTATAAGAATATTCCAGTCCCTGCTGGAGGTCATTATGGGCAGAACACAAGTGTATAAGAATATTCCAGTACCTGCTGGAGGTCATTATGGGCAGAACACAAGTGTATAAGAATATTCCAGTACCTGCTGGAGGTCATTATGGCAGAACACAAGTGTATAAGAATATTCCAGTACCTGCTGGAGGTCATTATGGGCAGAACACAAGTGTATAAGAATATTCCAGTACCTGCTGGAGGTCATTATGGGCAGAACACAAGTGTATAAGAATATTCCAGTACCTGCTGGAGGTCATTATGGGCAGAACACAAGTGTATAAGAATATTCCAGTACCTGCTGGAGGTCATTATGGGCAGAACACAAGTGTATAAGAATATTCCAGTACCTGCTGGAGGTCATTATGGGCAGAACACAAGTGTATAAGAATATTCCAGTACCTGCTGGAAGTATTCAAGTGTTGGGCAAAAAGTGTTCATATAATGAGGTGTATTTAATGATGTTTAAATAAATGGAAGTTACGCTGTCAACACCTCTGTTTATTGAAGTGTGGGAAAACAGTTTATTAATATTAGAGTATATTAAATAAAGGCACAAACTTTCAAGGGGAATGTGTATAAACTCCCAGGTAGCTAAAATAATACCTTAAGCAATATTTATATATATATATATATATATATATATATATATATATATATATATATATATATATATATATCTCCTGTTTAAAAATTTATCTTATACATTTAAAGATATATGTAAAAATTAATAATTTTGTAAGAAAAGAACCTTAGAAAACTTACCTAACCTTATTATAACAAGCGCAATTTAATTTAGCCTAATCCAACTAAATATATTTTAAATAAGTTTACAATAATTTAATAATAAACAAACACAATGAAATATATATTTTTCCTTAGGTTCAGAAAGATTTTTGCGAAATTATTGCATACACAAATTTTTGCTTGCCTTTATACGTTTAAATATATATATTTATGTTAATGTAAAAATTAATAATTTTGTGGGGGTATCACCATGCCCAGCCCTTTTAGGGTAGGGTAGGTGCCAAGGCTGGAGCTTGCTGCCATCTGCAGCTCGTAAGCCTGCCCTTCCCGTTAAGGAAGATGGCAGACCAGAGAGGCCTAGCTTCTCCCTACCAGCCCCGTGCTGGTGGGGAATGTGGCTAGGCCTGGGGACAGTTGGTCCCGCCGATGAGGGGGTACTTGTACCTCCTCCCATGGGAGACAGGTCTCTGTTACTCCCACGACAGGGAGCCGGAGCCGGGTTGCCATCTGGTAAAGACCCTGGCCGGGAGAATTCCCGGCGAATCAACTCCTCCTAATAATAAGTTTGTACCATGGTTAATATGGGGTTTACCCCACAAACGGTTGGGTTTAGTCCTGACTCTTTCTCTTCTATTTCAGCTCTTCCTCTCACCGGCTCTTCTTCGTGTGTCCCCACTTCCCCCTCGCCCCTAGTGGGTCCTTACCTGAGAGTCTCTGAACTGAACTGATAATTTTGTGCCAATAGAATCTTAGAAAACTTAACTAACCTTATTATAACAAGTGCAGTAGTAGACTTTTCATACTCTGATTGTCTTTCATACTCTGATTGTCTTTCATACTCTGATTGTCTTTCATACTCTGATTGTCTTTCATACTCTGATTGTCTTTCATACTCTGATTGTCTTTCATACTCTGATTGTCTTTCATGCTCTGATTGTCTTTCATGCTCTGATTGTCTTTCATACTCTGATTTCCACCCTTTTGTTCCATTTCCTTGAATCAAGTTTTTCAGGATCTCCAAATTTGTTTGATTTTTTTCCGATTTTTGTTATGGTATAACTCGGGCGAACAGGGGGTGGACTCCATTTCCTTGGATCAAGATTTCCATTGCGAAATTCCTATTTTTTCAGAGTTAAGTAAATGAAGCATGGAGTTTGACATCCATAGAGTTGTGCAATCGAGTGAGCAAATTTAGTCTTTAATTGGTATACACATAAGGGTGTGTTACAGTACTCGGTTCCCTTACGAGGTATATTTCTTGGGGTATTTACTTTAACTAAGATAATTATACCTACAGTTCTGGGTCATTTAATTTTACTGTTATTATATTAAATAACCCAAGATAACCCCTATTTTGTAGATAAAGTATTGTAACTTATTTTCCATTTCTGATGTATTTAGCTACTAAACACTTTGTGTTATTTAGCTATCGTGCTACAGCTCCTGATTCTTATAGTTAAATTGTGAGTTGCAACTCCTAGGGTAGGTATATTGTGTATTTAACCTAGGATAAACCTATTCCTCCAAATCTTCATTATTTTAGCTGCTAAACACTCTGTGTTATTTAGCTAGCGTGCTACACCTCCTGGGCCTAAAGCAACATTACAAATGCTTAAAAGAAAACAGAGGTGAATCAATACACTAAATCGTTTTTACAAATTTTATTTGTACAACATCAAATGATACAAACATTATAACTTTTATACAGTATGCAAGAATTACATTATACACACAAAGCACCAACAACTTTCACAACACCATCAGCTTATAACTTTCACTCCCAACGCCATCAACTTATAACTTTCACATAACACCATCTATTTTCACTCACAGCAATTTTCACTTGCATCAACATGATATTACAACTTATAACTTTCACATAACACCAACACCACCCACAACATTCAGCACATCACCATCATGATATTACAACTTATAACTTTCCCCTCACAACAATTTTCACCAACAACAACAACTTTCAGTTACCAACACGTTTGTTATATCATCAAGTAACACTTAACAATGTTACTTTGTGTAAACACTCACACAATAATAAAAACTCATCTTCGTTCAGCTGCATGGTACGTGGTATCTCCCAACTGTCTGCAAGGTACGTGGTATCTCCCAACTGTCTGCAAGGTACGTGGTATCTCCCAACTGTCGAAGTAGGCCCATGCTATAGTGGATCTCCAACTGTCTGCAAGGTATGTGGTATCTCAACGCAAGACTGTCTCAATCGCAAGGTATGTGGTACTCCCAACTGCCACTTCTCCAACTGTCTGCAAGGTACGTGGTATCTCCCAACTGTCAAGGTACGTGCTCCCAACTGTCAAGTACGTGGTATCTCCCAACTGTCTGCAAGGTACGTGGTATCACTTCCCTAAACTGTCTGCAAGGTACGTGGTATCTCCCTCAGGACTCGTCTGCAAGGTATGTGGTATCTCCCAACTGTCTGCAAGGTACGTGGTATCTCCCAACTGTCTGCAAGGTATGTGGATCAACGTCTGCAGGTAGTGGTATCTCCCAACTGTCTGCAAGGTACGTGGTATCTCCCAACTGTCTGCAAGGTACGTGGTATCTCCCAACTGTCTGCAAGGTATTGGTATCTCCAACTGTCTGCAAGGTACGTGGTATCTCCCAACTGTCTGCAAGGTACGTGGTATCTCCCAACTGTCTGCAAGGTACGTGGTATCTCCCAACTGTCTGCAAGGTACGTGGTATCTCCCAACTGTCTGCAAGGTATGTGGTATCTCCCAACTGTCTGCAAGGTACGTGGTATCTCCCAACTGTCTGCAAGGTACGTGGTATCTCCCAACTGTCTGCAAGGTACGTGGTATCTCCCAACTGTCTGCAAGGTACGTGGTATCTCCAACTGTCTGCAAGGTACGTGGTATCTTCCAACTGTCTGCAAGGTACGTGGTATCTCCCAACTGTCTGCAAGGTACGTGGTATCTCCCAACTGTCTGCAAGGTACGTGGTATCTTCCAACTGTCTGCAAGGTACGTGGTATCTCCCAACTGTCTGCAAGGTACGTGGTATCTTCCAACTGTCTGCAAGGTACGTGGTATCTTCCAACTGTCTGCAAGGTACGTGGTATCTCCCAACTGTCTGCAAGGTACGTGGTATCTCCCAACTGTCTGCAAGGTACGTGGTATCTCCCAACTGTCTGCAAGGTACGTGGTATCTTCCAACTGTCTGCAAGGTACGTGGTATCTCCCTATAAGTCGTCCCCGTCTGCAAGGTACGTGGTATCTCCCAACTGTCTGCAAGGTAGTGTATCTCCCAACTGTCTGCAAGGTACGTGGTATCTCCCAACTGTCTGCAAGGTACGTGGTATCTCCAACGTCTGCAAGGTACGTGGTATCTCCAACTGTCTCAAGGTACGGTATTCCAACTGTCTGCAAGGTACGTGGTATCTCCCAACTGTCTGCAGCGAAGAGGTACGTGGTATCTCCCAACTGTCTGCAAGGTACATGGTATCTCCCAACTGTCTGCAAGGTACGTGGTATCTCCCAACTGTCTGCAAGGTACGTGGTATCTCCCAACTGTCTGCAGTCGAAATATCGTCTCTAGTCCTTTTATATACCACTAGAACCCTCAAGGGAGGTTCCTTGACGCTGGTGAGGGGATCTTGATCTAGGGAATGGGATCTGTGCTCCAGTTCCCTGAATACCTTCCATCCCCCCCACAGGCGCTGTATAATCCCAACGGGTTTAGCGCTCCCCCATAATAATGCACCACATACTGGTGTCCTGCTGACTTGAGGAGTGTCAGTAGAAAGTGAGAAAAACAAGTGGTTTCCCCTCGCAAAACGATTAATCTTGTGTTTAACAGCTAAATACTTCAGAAATGGAAAATAAGTTACAGTACTTTATCTACAAAATTGGGGTTATCTTGGGTTATTTAATATAATAACAGTAAAAATAAATGACCCAGAACTGTAGGTATAATTATCTTAGTTAAAGTAAATACCCCAAGAAATATACCTCGTAAGGGAACCGAGTACTGTAACACACCCTTATGTGTATACCAATTAAAAACTAAATTTGCTCACTCGATTGCACAACTCTATGGATGTCAAACTCCACGCTTCATTTACTTAACTCTGAAAAAATAGGAATTTTGCCATGGAAAACTTGATCCAAAGAAATGGAATCCACCCCAGTTCGCCCGAGTTATATCATAACATAAAAAATCGAAAAAAATTGCAAACAAATTTGGAGACCCGGAAAACTTGATTCAAGGAAATGAAGCAAATGGGTGGAAATCATAGTGTAAAAAGCAATCATAGCGTGAAAGGCAATCATAGCATAAAAGGTAATCATAGAATAAAAGGTAATCATAGCATAAAAGTTAATCATAGCATAAAAGGCAATCATAGCATGAAAGGCAATCATGGCATGAAAGGCAATCATGGCGTGAAAGGCAATCATGGCGTGAAAGGCAATCAAACTGAGGAAAAGTCTACTACTATACATCACTTTGCAGTGAAGGAGGATTTATTCTCCCCCTCACAATGAAAGATGATTTATACCTCACCTCGCGATAAAGGATTAAACATTTAATGATTTTTTAATTCTATGTAAATACACCATTTAAAATGCACTGTATGTATCTATAATATTTACCAGTGTCAATTTTAGTTTAAAGAATACATCACAAAGGCGAATACAATATTTCTTGCGAGATATTCATAACACAACACTTATATAATCAAATGTTCAGTCAAATAATGATATAATAAGTCTTTCAAATGAACTAATTAGTGTGCATCGAAGGGAGAGTTATAGAGAGGAATGTGAATTTTACACTCGTAAATAAATATTACAAAATTAATTGTTCTTATGTTCACTCACTGGATGAGTAAGTGGGGTTCCTTGTTAATCTCTTCAGCTGCAATATTGCAGAAAATGTGCATTGGCCGCGAGAACCTAGATGGCAACTATTAGTAGCTGAGATGAAACAAATAATTAAGTTATTATTCTACCATTGCAGCTGTGAAATGTTTGCGGAGTGTGGTTGGAGTGTGGTGTTGCTGTTGGTGTGGTATTGTGGCGTCACGCCGGGCCTACAACCCAGCGTTCAACTAATACAGTCACCATGGGGGAATATATTTATGATGGAGAACACCACTTTCCTCCCAGCTAATGCTTTTCTTATCCTTCCAAGCACCAGCGTCTGTAAGTAGTTAATGGTATTGTCATATTACCTAACATGCAAGCAAGCAGGTACACAGTAAGTAACAGAATAGGTGTGAAACATGAGGTAGAGAGTAACTGTGAAATAAGAATCGTGTGGGTAGGAAAACTTAGCCTTGTCAGCGTATGCTTATCACAAGAATTTAATCAGGATGCGAAAAATATGCAACATTGGTCTAGCAAGTTACCGTGAAGAATAAGTATCCAGTACTAAGGTGCTAAGTGAGGCGCCTGTGAGAATGGGATTTGAAGATAATACATAAAATAGGTAAACACCTACTGGGTGGAAAACAACTCCGACAGTCGTGTTAGAAACGACTTGCATTTTATCAGATTGAATCCTTCTCCAAAGACAAACCAAAACTGGGTAACATATGCAAGGTTGGCTCTGAGAATCGTGAACAATGTGACATTCTGGATCTTGTACACACATAAAACTGTTATCCAGTAAGTGGTACCAGCATGAACTCCTCGTCTAGTCAAATAGCAAAAGAAGTTTGAGAAAGTTCAAATATTTGGTATCAGGTTAGTCACGAAGTTAAAAGATTTGAGCTATAAGGGAAAACTAAAGACCCTAAACTTTATTTTATCGTAGAAGAAGAGGTTCAAAAGATATAGGATCACATCATATAAGATATTCATGGATAGTGTCAGGGTAGATAGAATATTTGATCTGGTAGGGACTAGACTGAGAACAAAGATGGAAACTTAATTCCCACGAGAAGGACAAAATTAAAAACTGGAATGTATTTAAGAGAAGGTGGAAAAGATGTGAATACAATGATAGAGTTGCTAGATCTTCTAGAGTGATCAGATTTTCTTTTGCATAATGAGAAAATCATAAATGACCTGCAGTATCATATATTAAACGTCTGTATAATAATACACAAATAACCCGCAAATAGAAGAATGAAAAGTATAACTACGTTTCGTGTCTAATTAATGGTACAAGTCTAAGAGAAACATGGTCATAACACCTATAGTGTTCTTTACAAACTTAATAATAACTTTCATGTTGTTGCTGATGAGTGTATAGTTGCTAGTTTCCACATCTGAATGAAAAGTCCTAGTATTTGTTTGATAACCAAAGAACGACTCTTCTGATAAAGTTAAACTTCCAACATTTGTGTATCCTACTTAGATGAAGATTCGCGAGCCTCGTCCTCTCATAGTTTCCAATTTTATTTTTAAAAATTTGAGATATTTTATAATGTGATAACTTGAGAATGCCTCTTGTGGAAGGATTCAAACTCTAAGCTAATGATTATAAACATAAGGAAGGTCCAGTAAAATTTTAGTTAAAGTGCTAGTCTGCCACGACTTTAACAAATAAATAAAAAAAAATACAGAATTATTGGTTTCCTTCCAAAAAACTGGAGAATGCTTTTTCTGGTCGACTTCAAACTTTCACGGCTAATTAATTTTATTGGGCTGTATAAGTAATATGTATTTTTTTACTAAATTAATTTTGATATGGATTTCCTGGAGTATACCTGGAGAGGGTTTCGGGGGTCAACGTCCCTGCGGCCCGGTTTGTGACCAGGCCTAGCAGTGGATCAGGGCCTAATCAACCAGGCTGTTACTGTTAGCCACAGATTAGGATATTGTTTTATGTGCAATAACTTTAGAAAACTCCTCTCAACGTTGGCTTCAAAGTTGATGCTAGAGTTGATGCCAGACCTGAGGTAGATATCCCATGATTCCCATACACCAGCCCCCTCTACCTTAGTGCCTTCAAGAGACAACGTAGCAGTTCCTCATAACCCTCAAGAGGCAGAGTAGCTGTAGCTCAACCCTCTAAAAGGTTCAGAACAAAATATCAACATCTGCGCGAGGTCCAGGAGCCTTAGTTCGACCTGCTCAAAAAGTTTCTTACCTATAGCTTAATACCTCAAAAAGGCCCAGTAGCTGCAGATCAAAGCGCTCAAGAGGCAAAGGAGCTTGAACTCACCCAGTTAAACATAAGAACATAAGGAAGGACGAACACTGCAGCAGGACTACTGGCCCATACTAGGTAGGTTCTTCTCAAACCAAAACCCACTAACAAAAATATTTGCCCAACCTATTCTTGATGCTACCCAAGGAACAAGTTTTGATAACTCTATTAACTCATTGTCAAATACTTATTTTTATTTCCACCTTGAATGAGTTACGTATTCATTTTATAATAAACATTGCAAATTGACATCTACAAACCCTAATAAAAATTGTTGGGTTTATGAAACTGCGATGCAAGTAGCCTAGTGAATGTGTTACTGCTGACAACTTTTACATGTTAAAGTGAAGTGAGTTACATCAACATGTACATCAACACCCCAAGGATGTTGATGTACAGCGCTTGGATCGTTTAAGTGTGTTCAGCTATAACGCCTGGATCAATTTAAGGTTCTGATCTCCAGCTCCTGTATATCTTGAGAGAGTTGAACTATAGCTTCTGGGTCTCTTAAAAGAGTTTAGTTGTAGCTCCTCTACCGCTTGAGGCTTGATAGGTTACGCTGCTACAACTCTTGTGTGCACTGAGGTTCAGGGATCTGAGGTTCAGGGGTCTGAGGTTCAGGGGTCTGAGGTTAAGGGATACTGTGGATACTTTACTCGGGTAGTACAGTGCAAGAAAGATATCTAGTTAAAATAAAGAACTTGTTCAAACCCTTCGTATGTTCATATTCTTACTAAACAGGCATGTGTAAATACCAGTGCATGGTGACAGGGAAGTGCAGTGCATGGTCCCTGGTGCAGAATGTTGGAGGTGGGAGCGAGTGTAGACTTGCTACAGGAGGACCCACCAAGTACCCCACCATCAACGCCACCAACGCCACTTACTTCTACAGGCAAGGTCAGAGACAAAGACAGAAACAGAGACAGTGAACGAGTTTTAATCACCCATGATATATAAACCACTAGCTTAAAGCGTATGCAGTATTTGTCAGCAAACTACAATAACAACATATTTGAAGATAAAATTTTAGAAAATAATTTGTAAACTGCCTTCAGTGCAAGTTGCTTAGAACAAGTGCAGCTAAATTTGTCCATGATATCCAGGCTGGTTGTTGTCAGGTTAGTCCTAGCAATTACATTATGTCTTAAAATTTCCTCTCCGTCTATCCACATACTTTTCCTCTTGTCCATATATAATTTTCGTTGTTCCTCTCTGCGACGATAGAGAAATCTTCATAAAAAATTTATTTCTCAAGGGAATGGGATAGGCCATCTTGCGGGACGGTAATTCCAAAGTAATAGATTCTCCTACATTGGAAGGAAACCTGCTGAAGTCTGCCAGCTCAGGCTGAAAGATTCTAACATTATGTTTGTGACTTATTCTGACAGTAAAACACAGCTAGCTTTTGTTCTCACTACATAACTATCATATAGAATAGGATAACAGCCCATTGTTGGCGTATCCAATTTCTCTAAATAAAACAAAAAATGTTATATCATAGGATTTCCTCTCATCTGTGGATGGTCCTTGAGAAAACTCTATAACCTTTTTATAGAGTTACATATGTATAACTATGTACTTTGTGAGATTGTATAAATGATAAACGCGTGAAAATCAGAGTCGTAGTTGCTAAGACATTCCCATCAGCTCGTAACAACAACCTGTGTTTCAGCAGAGTAGACACACACTTCTGCCTCTCATTATGTTTCATCTGTCCCAGACTTTACGGCAGAAGAACACCAAGAGTCCGTCAAGCAACTGTGACAAGAGCCGTTCACCATGACTTGTAATAACTCTTTTTTTAAGTCATCCCTGTTACCTAGTAGATGTAGCACCATATGTCATCCCTGTTACCTAGTATATGTAGCACCATATGTCATCCCTGTTACCTAGTAGATGTAGCACCTCATGTCATTCCTGTTACCTAGTAGATGTAGCACCTTATGTCATCCCTGTTACCTAGTAGATGTAGCACCTTATGTCATCCCTGTTACCTAGTTGATGTAGCACCTTGTGTCATCCCTGTTACCTAGTAGATGTAGCACCATATGTCATTCCTGTTACCTAGTAGCTGTTTTCATTCAGTGGGTGATCCTAGATTATTAACTCTACGAGGGCACTAATCCGAATACAGTCTTCAACAGTAGATTTTTACCCTTGTTTACAGATTCTATCCCTGGAACTTGTGGGAGAAGGACGGTCTGCTGTATCTAAATACGACGATGTTAGTGAAATATGCAGATGCTAAGAGATACTGCGCCTCCATACCAGGTCACCGCCTCAGTATCTTCAAGACCATTCAGCAGAAGGACATTCTACTGGCACTTCCCACCCTGAGTAGTGAGTAGTTACCTAATGCTTTCAACCTTTTACCTTCTGCCCCAGCGTGAACACTGAATAGTTACTGTACAAACCGGAACATTAGTCAGTTACCTACAGGACTAATCGAGTCCAGCATAATTTTCCCCTCAAAACTTTGTGACAAATGTACAAATGGTGATAACAGTTGGATATAAACACTTAAAACACTAGTTTTGTTAGTGTTACTTTCTTCGGTATATTTTTATTGTTGCTGTTGAATCCTCCTTTACCCAAACTGTTTTTGTGGAGTGTTCCATCTCTTATGGCAATGTTGTTTGTTCCGTCCCCATGATGTAGTTTCTTTTTTCCTTCACAGGGTATTATAGTGTTCTTCTCACAATACTGTTTCCGAGTGATTCATCTCATGGGAAGTTAGTAGATATTCCTAAATGGGTTCTTAAACTTAGGTGTCTTGCCTGTCTAGTCACTTTTATATAGATTGTTCCTAGTTTTAGTATCTGTCATAACTTGATAAAAACTCTTCTGATCGGTTTCAAACTTTTAGCACTGTTCTGTCCTACATAGACAGTTATGGATGTTATGGAAATGCGTAGGTTCAAACTGAGGAATATTATACACACTTCGCAAATTACGTTGGGTCGCATATAACCCAACATTTGCAGAGTCTGTACAAACAGTAAGAGATGTCTGAGGATTATTTCCTCACATTCCACAAGCTTTATGGCACCACACACCTTATACAAGACGGTGCCAGGTGCCATACGTCAAACAGGTCAAGAAATGGTTGCAAGAGAACAATATCAATATTATGCAGAAGCCAGTGAACATTCCTGACTTGAATCCCATCGAGAATTGTTAGAATGAATAACTCAGTGTCAAAAGCACATCATCAATGCCACACTATACTGAGAAGATAAAATCTGGATTCAAGAAAAGGACTTGACTTACTTTAAAAAATTAATAATTCTATCACTTACTTCCTAAAATTGGTAATTAAAACACGGAAATTTTACCAAATATTACAAGATAAGTAAAATTTGGTATTTCTTAACTTTTATATGTTACTAAAAATTTCTTTTGAATTATGGCAGTGTTCCAACATTCTTTTTGCGGAGTCTGCAGGTGCATGTAAACGTTTCTGTGATAACTAGAGAATTCTCGTCTGATTGGCTTTTCTAATCTGGTTTATCATAGTGGAAGATGGAAGGTTCGAATTGGCTTAGAGCTGTGTAAGTGCCAGTTTACGATTATTTTTTAGAAGAAAATGGGATATCAGTTTCCATGTGATAACTTGTGTATAACATTTCTGATTATCTTCAGTGATATTTACCTGCATTACAAACTTATGACGCACTCTGTACTGTTCTTATTTCTGTGCACTGAGGTAGAGGAAGCTCGGCTTGTGAGATACAGGCACACCTTTCTAAGATCACATGGCGACTGAAACACATCCGGTTGCTGAGTGTTTCATTCATCTGTTAATGGTTTTATTTACTACATGTTTGTCGGCACCAGGTGTTGCTACTGAATGTTGCCTGCACCAGGTGTTGCTACTGAATGTTGCCTGCACCAGGTGTTGCTACTGAATGTTGCCTGCACCAGGTGTTGCTACTGAATGTTGCCTGCACCAGGTGTAGCTACTGAATGTTGCCTGCACCAGGTGTTGTTACTGAATGTTGCCTGCACCAGGTGTTGCTACTGAATGTTGCCTGCACCAGGTGTTGCTACTGAATGTTGCCTGCACCAGGTGTTGCTACTGAATGTTGCCTGCACCAGGTGTTGCTACTGAATGTTGCCTGCACCAGGTGTAGCTACTGAATATTGCCTGCACCAGGTGTTGCTACTGAATGTTGCCTGCACCAGGTGTTGCTACTGAATGTTGTCTGCACCAGGTGTTGCTACTGAATGTTGATGAATGGTTCAAAGAACCGACAAGTTGTTAAATTAGACACATATGCAACACTTGGGTATCTTTATTGAGGAAAACGTTTCTCCACACAGTGGCTTCATCAGTCCAATACAAAGTAGAAATATGAAAGGAGAGGAAGAGTTTGAGGTAATCAGTCCATCGGCCTGGAGTCGATGTGTTCAGTCCATCAATCTTGTAGTAAGTACAGCATATGGCAAATAAAAGTTGCTTATATACTGTAGACAGGTGAGACGAAGCAGGAGGAGGCGGGGTCATAGTGGTACCATCCACTAGTCGGAGTAGGTCTTCGTCCTAAGGTTGGACAAGTGTTGATACAAACGGATTCTTCAACACTTGTCCAACCTTAGGACGAAGACCTACTTCGACTAGTGGATGGTACCACTATGACCCCGCCTCCTCCTGCTTCTTCTCACCTGAATGTTGCCTGCACCAGGTGTTGTTATTGAATGTTCCATCCATTCTTTTAACATCTGAATGTTTGTTTTTCGGAAGCGTATGAGAAAGAATAAACCAGCGTAGGTCGTCATAAAACCCAAGTGTTTACATCCAGAACAAAATTGTCCTAACATGGATTAAGAGTCAGAATTTATGTTTATAACAAACTATAGATATCATTATATTTAAAACAGTATGAAATTAGCTCAATACTAACACACAGTCGCAATTTTTAGCCCATCTGTATTTTTTATAATTCAGGTGGTAAAGGGGCATTGGACCTGGTTAACAGCAGTGTTGGAGCAGTCTGGGGTGACGGTACACTGTACAATAACACCGAACTGGGGAAGAACTACAGTCTTGTGGAAAGCTCAAACACCATCGGCATCCCCATGGACATCTACGTCTACAACGGCTCCATCACCAATGGCTATGATGACTATCTGAGGAATTTTCAATGTCAGGTCAACCCGGGAGGTGTAGACTGGTAACCCTGGAACACTTGTAGGATGAGAGGCTAGGGAGGAGGCAGAGGGAAGGCAGGGGAAGGGAAGTGGGGAGGCAGGGTGGAAGACAGGGGAAGGCAGCTGGAAGGCAGGGAAAAAGGCAGCGGGAAAGGCAGGGAGGAAGCAAGTTGCATTGAAGAGCAAATCGCAGCTACCTTTTGCTTTGATAACACTTGCCGGCTTTAGTAACACTTCCCTGGATTAGTAACACTTGCTGGGTTTGGTAACACTTTCTGGGATTAGTAACACTTGCTGGGTTTGGTAACACTTTCTGGGTTTGGTAACACTTGCCGAGTTTGCTAACACTTGCTGGGTTTGGTAACACTTGCCGAGATTGGTAACACTTGCTGGGTTTGGTAACACTTTCTGGGTTTGGTAACACTTGCCGAGTTTGGTAACATTTGCTGGGTTTGGTAACACTTGCTGGGTTTGGTAACACTTGCTGGGTTTGGTAACACTTGCTGGGTTTGGTAACACTTGCTGGGTTTGGTAACACTTGCTGGGTTTGGTAACACTTGCTGGGTTTGGTAACACTTGCCGAGTTTGCTAACACTTGCTGGGTTTGGTAACACTTGCCGAGATTGGTAACACTTGCTGGGTTTGGTAACACTTGCTGGGTTTGGTAGTATATGGCAATGTTGTCAACAATTTCCGAGGTCGGTAATGCTAGCTGGGGTTGGTAACGCTTGTCAGAATTGATAACACTTACCAGGGTTGGGAACACTTGGGTTGGTAACACTTGCATTGGTTGATAACAGTTGCTAGGGTTGATGCCACTCGCACTCGGTTACACTTGTCATGGTTTTGTAACGCTTCGGAGTTGGTAACAGTTGTGGGGGTTGATAATACTTGCCTGGTTGGCAACACTTGTCAGGAAGAGTGGAGTATACCTGGAGAGTATTCCGGGGGTCAACGCGCCCGCGTCCCGGTCTATGACCAGGCCTCGAGGGTCACTGTGTGAGGTGTTTGAAACCTAAATGGGTGATTATTTTAATTGCTTTGATTTCTGCTGGGCAGTAATAGGTTTTAATTGGTTTTCTATTGTGGATCACCAAGCACAGATACCATAAGTAGGAATGGTAACTTTTGTTACTTGCCAGGAAGAGTGCAATTGTGTTATCTACCTGGAGGGTGTTCCGGGGGTCAACGCCCCCGCGGCCCATGTACACAATATTAGCAGTGTGTTTAACAGGACCTTCACTACCGCATACTAATAAAATTATATTTAAACATGAGTTTCAGCACTAACACAGAGCTGAACTGTCAGCTAAATTTATATCAATAAAGTGTGACGCATGGCGAGTTTATTAATAACCTGGAGTTTCATACCACCTAATTAATTAGCGATTTACCTAAAAAACGAAACACGCTGGAAGCCATTGGACAGCAGCCCGTCGTAGTGACCACAGACAACGGAACACTGTTGGCAACAGTCCAATGGCTGACTGTTGACGGAGCCTTGAACACGGAACATGACATTTATATGAGCCGAGTGAAGTGGCTGCCTTTTTCCTATTCGCACGGCACACTATTTTATCATCTTTTAATCTTTATAGTTTTTTTCGTTGTAATCTAACTTACCTAACCCAGCCTAACATTACTATATGATGCCTTCCTTTGTTGCATTGATAAAAAAATTTCGTTATGGCATAACAATCCTTCACATTATGACTGCCTAAACATCTGATACATCTGTCAAGTTCCACCAACCTTTCCAAAAAAATAAAGACAATCCCTCTTTTGCTTGACTTACCCATTATTAGCTGGGCCACTCTTATTGAGGTACTTAGTCCTCTTAATTTGATATGAAGAACCTATATTTTTTGTTTGTGCCACTTGATATATGCCTATGCAGCCCCTTTTATGGGATGAATTATGATGATTATTAACATTAGGATATTTTTTTCTGCCCCAGGCCCAGACTCGTGGAACTCCATGTTCATCAAGAACTGCAAGAAACCCCTGTCACGTGCCTTCAACATTCTATGGACACAGGGGTCATCCCACACTCACTAAAAATAACAGACATAGCCCCACTCTACGAAGGTGGCAGTAAAGCAATTGCAAAGAACTACAGACCGATAGCACTAACACCCCATATCATAAAAATCTTTGAAAGGGTTCTAAGAAGCAAGATCTCCAACCACCTAGATACCCATCAATTACACAACCCAGGGAAACACGGGTTTAGAGAAGGTCGCTCCTGGCTGTCCCAGCTACTGGATCACTATGACAAGGTCCTGAATGCTATGGAGGATAAACAAAACGCAGATGTAGTACACACAGACTTTACAAAAACCTTCGACAAGTGTGACCATGGTGTAATAGCGCACAAAATGCGTGATAAAAGAATAACAGGAAAAGTTGGTAGATGAATCTATAACTTCCTGACAAATAGAACACAAAGAGTAATAGTAAACAGAGTAAAATCCGAAGCAGCTACGGTGAAAAGCTCTGTTCCAGAACGTACAGTACTCGCTCTTTGCGGATGACACCCGAATTGCCATGACAGTGTCCTCTATCGAAGACACCGCAAGATTCCAAGCGGACATCAAGCAAATCTTCAATTGGGCCACTCAAAACAATATGAAGTTCAATGAAGAGAAGTTTCAACTACTCAGATGTGGAAAACTTGAGGAAATTAAAACTGTATCAGGGTATTCATCAAATTCTAACCATACAATAGAGCGAAAAAGTAATGTAAAGGTCCTGGGAGTGATAATGTCAGAGGATCTCGCCTTCAAAGACCACAACAATGTATCTACCGCATCTGCTCCTCTTTAAGGGGGGCTCCTTGACGTGGGGTCTGAGGAATTGGACCTTTTGGTCTTCTTCCTCAGACCGAACCTAATTACCCCCCAATCCCCTCCCTTTCCCATCTCCCCATCCTCCCTTTCCCTTTCCTCCTCCTCCTCCTCATCCCTCCCTTATTTCCTTCCCAGTTTTACCCTGGGAGCTTCTCTCCTCAGGCATTCTAGTTCCTAGGTAGGGGGAAGGGTATCGTAGTCCATCCCATTCCGTTGAGGTCCTTGGCGGTGGTGTAGTTTGCCGTGGAATCTGGATCGCCTGGGGATGTCCCGATCCTCTCCGGTCACCCGGGGGTGGCTTTGGGTATCTTTCGGGCGACGGGTGTATCTCTGAGGCCACCTTCGGATTCCGGGGTGGTGGCCGAAGGCGGTATGCTTTGTGGCGGATATCCGGCCGCCTCTCTTTTGTCCGCCGAGATGGCTCGGTGGATGTGAGGTTGCTATCCCGGGATTGCTGGTTTACTGGCGTGAAGGGTAGGGTATGGCACGGGTTCCATGCAGCATCTGCACTACTTGCGGTGTTGAGGTCCTCTTGGGCACGGAGGGGATTTGCGCTCCCTTTCATTCCTCCTAGGACCTATTCCTCCACGTTCCCCTTTTTTATTCTTTTTTTATTTTTATTTTCTTTCTTCTTTCTTTTTTTCTTAAAAATAAAAAGAAAGAAGTAACCTAACCATGGCTGACCCAATCCATGAACCCACTACCCCGGGCCCCTTCCTGATACCGCACCCAGTACTGACCCTGCCTCGTTAACGGATGACTCTTGGACACCTCTCATGCCCCTGTACCTCTTGCTGGTGCTGGTTCGTCACCTGCTTCAGGTACCAGGGTCCTGACTGGCCCTTTCGATACGTCTGACCTTCGCTCTTCTCTGACCTTGATTCCGGCTTCTCCTCGACGGTGCGGCAATTTTCGAATCGCCGCCCGCTCCCATCGGACCACCCCCGGTCCCACACAAAACGACCAAGACCCACACATGACGATTCGACACTCCTTCTCGTTCATCGCAGAAACGACCAGCTCGTCACTCACTCCCCTTAAACTCTCTGTTTCAAACTACTCAATGGACAAAGTTTTTACTCTTCGTCCAACTTCTCCTAATACCTATCTTTCAGACCATAGTATTGGTAAGGCTCTACTACGCCATGTTGGTCAAAACATCTCATTTCACGCCTCAAGAGCGGCACTCGCATCATCACGGTCCAGAATGCTGGCCAAGCTCGTGATCTTTCTCTTCTTACGACCATTGACAATACACCTGTTACTATTGACAAGCACCATTCCTCAATTCTTGTTGTGGTTCTGTCATTTTGCCCCACACCATTGTCCAACGGAATTTCCAGACATGTGGTGATGACATTTTCGAGCAGCTTGAGCTCCAAGAACTCCCTATCCTTAAAGTTGACACTTTTGTCCTCCCAGCCAATAAGCGAAGACGTTATCCTTGCAATATAGCTCGTCTAACGTTTGACTGCCGAGAACTGCCACCTTCGGTCTACATTGCAGGTCAACGTTTACAAGTTCGAAAGGTGACCCTACACCGCAGCAGTGTAGAAACTGCTGGCGTTTTGGTCATCCAGCAAAATATTGCAGGTCCATGGCCGAATGCCCAGTCTGTGGTGCTGACGACCATGCCAGTTCTTCTTGTACTCTACCTCCTCTTGCCTTAACTGTCATGAGGCACATCCTTCATATTCTCGCCGTTGTCAGGTTTACCTGAATGAGCGGGAAATCCGTTGTCTCAAAGAGGCGGAAGGCTTCTCCTATGCTATGGCTGTCTCCATCTTCGCCTTCAAGGGAAACTTCCCGTATTTCTTATTCTCGCATTGCTAAACGTCACCCCGCTTCTGGGGTCCCAACTTCCACGGCTTCCTCTGTGGTTGCCTCATCCGCAATCACCCCTGTCTCGAATCCTTTTGATATTCTTGGCTCCGAGGTCCCTACCTCGGCTTCCCATACTGTCCACACTCCTTCCTCTACTCACTCGCACAATCCTGAGTCTACACGTCCTCGTTCTTCATCTAAACCTCAGCGCCCCCCTCCTTCTCATAAGCCCGGCAAAATCCCTACTGCCAGGTCCTTCGCCTCTGACTAGTTCTATAACGTGTGTGGAGGTTCATCCTCCTCCTCATACACTACCTTCATCCCCTGTCCCTCCCAAGCCCCTTCGACAGTTTCCTCTTCTATCTCCTCACCCTCTACTTTAGTGCAGTCTATAGACTCCCGATCGTTGCTCACTCTTCTTCCATTTCTAATGTAGTCCCACATTCTGCATCTTTGACTTCCGAAACACTGGAAGCTATTGCAGAATATATTACAGAGACTGGACAGATGATGGACACTACTCCACCTGAGGTTCCTCATCTCTCTTCTTCGTCTCAACCCCCCCTTCCTTCACAACGTCCTCCTCCTTCTCTGATTACAGGTCTTCCGCTGCCTCCACACGTGGACTTTTCTAACCCTAGTCCATAGATTCCTCTCACTTCCACTTATATCTTTCTCTCCATAAATCATGGCTTATTTACAGTGGAATATCTGAGGCCTCAGGGGTAACCGGGGTGAGCTTCAGGTGTTGCTCTCTCAGTTTTCCCTGTTGGGGTCTGTTTGCAAGAACCCAAATTACAATCCACTGTTATCAGGCCCTTTTCAGGCTATGATTTGTTATATTCATCGGATCCTTTTTCCGATGGAACCTTTAACGAAAGTGCTCTTCTTATACGCACTGGTGTTCCATACCGTCAGCTCTATGTTCCTTCTTCCTTACATTACACCGCAGCCCGTATCCACTTGAATAAGTGGTATACACTCTGTTCTTTATATCTCTCCCTTCGCGGGCAATGTCTATCCCAGATGTTGATTTTCTGGTTTCTTCCTTACCGCCACCCCTTCTATTACTCGGCGATTTTAACGCACACCATTTTCTCTGGGGAGGATCGCACTGTGACTCCGTGGCATTCAGTTGGAGGCATTTCTTGTTTTCTTCCCTCCATGTTTTAAATACGGGTACTCCTACCCATTTTGATCCCCGAACTCATTCTTTCTCCTGCATCGATCTTTCCATCTGCTCTTCATCTACTGTCCTTGACTTCACCTGGTCTGTCCTCCCGGACTTACATGACAGCGATCATTTCCCAATCATCCTTAAGTCCCCTGTTTTCTCCCCCTCCTCATTGCCCACGCTGGCAATTTGACCGGGCGAAATGGGACCTTTACGCACATCTTACTGCCTTTCATGAGGTTCCTATCTCGTCCTCCATTGATGAGGTTTTACATCTCTTTTCGTCCTCCATCTTCACAGCGGCTTCACATTCTATTCCCAAACCTCGGGCAAGCATCCTCAGAAGTGCGTGCCTTGGTGGTCTCCTGCTTGTGCTCGGGCAGTGCTTTGAAACGTGCTGCATGGGGCAGGTATCGATATAACAGAACCACAGAGAGACTCCTTGATTTCAAGCAGAAGAGAGCTATTGCTCGCCGTGTCATACGTGATGCTAAACGCACTTGCTGGCGAGATTACGTTTCTACTGTCACTTCGGCTTCCTCGATGAGTGCAGTCTGGAAGAAAGTGCGGAAATTAGTGGTAAATTCTCCCCGACCCGGCTCCTGTTCTTCAGGTTGCTGGTGTCGATATAGCACACCCTCTTGCCGTTGCCACTGAAATTGGTAACCATCTCGTCCGCATTTCTCAGGGGCTCCATCTATGCCCTCGTTCCTTTCTTCTAAGTCTGCCAGCGAGTTAAAGCCTTAGATTTTTCTTCTCTTAGAGAAGAATCCTATAATGTGCCTTTTACCCTTCAAGAACTGGAGGCAACACTCTCTGCTTGCCGATCATCGGCAGCTGGGCCAGACGGCATACATATTCGTATGCTACAGCATTTACATCAGTCTGCTCTTACTGTCCTCTTACGACTCTTTAATCTTATATGGTCGCAAGGAGTTATTCCCAGCTGTGGAAGTCTGCTATTGTTCTCCTTTTCGAAAACCAGGTGCTACGGGACGTGATCCTCTCACTACCGTCCCATCGCTCTTACCAGTGCAGTTTGCAGGTAATGGAACGTCTAGTTAATAGACGTTTGATGTGGTATTTAGAGACTCACAATAGTCTCTCCCCTAGTCAGTATGGTTTCCGTAAGGGCCGTTCTGCCATTGACCCTTGCTGCGCTTGGATACGTATATTCGTAATGCCTTTGCGAATAACCATTCGGTTATCGCTATCTTTTCGACCTTGAGAAGGCTTATGATACAACTTGGAGATATAATATCTTGGCCCAGGCCCACTCCTTAGGCCTCCGAGGCAACTTACCATTCTTTCTTAAGGCTTTCTTAACTGACAGACATTTCCGGGTCCGGGTTGTAATGAACTCTCCCCGGAATTTGTCCAAGCTGAAGGTGTCCCCCAGGGATGTGTTCTGAGCACAACACTTTTTCTGCTTGCTATAAATAATCTGGCATCTGTTCTCCCATCCAATATTTGGTCATCGCTCTATGTGGATGACTTTGCTATAGCTTGTGCAGGTGCTGACTGTCACCTCATTGCAGTTTCCTCCAGCATGCCATCAACCGGGTTTCTGATTGGGCCACCACTCACGGGTTTAAATTTTCTAGTGGCAAAACTCATCAAATTACGTTCACTAGACGTTCAGTGGTCTCTGATCATCCATTGTACCTATACGGCTCACGTATCCCAGAACGTGATACAGTCAGGTTTCTCGGCCTCCTGTTTGACCGCAGATTGTCCTGGAAACCTCACATTACCTCTCTGAAGGCGACTTGCCATAGCCGGCTGAACCTCCTTAAAACCCTCGCACATCTTTTCATGGGGGCTGATCGTAGAACTCTCCTTCGCCTACATTCGGCCCTAATTCTATCGAAACTCGATTATGGTGACCAGATATATTCGGCAGCCTCTCCTGCCACTCTTTCCAGCCTTAATCCCATCCATCACCAGGATTACGCTTATGCGCTTATGCCTTGGTGCTTTTCGTTCTTCCCCGGTTGAGAGCCTCTATGTAGAAGCGAACATTCCATCCTTGTCCGATCGTCGTGATGCACATTGCATTCGCTATTATGTTCGCTCTCATGACCTCCGCAATCCTTCCATGTATAGGATTGTCACAGATGTTAGTAGACGCTCGTTATTTGTTCGTCGCCCCTGTTTACTTCGTCCCTTTTCTCTTCGTCTGCATTCACTCTTGTCTTCCCTTCAGCTTCCGCCTTTATATGTTCATGTGGCTTCACCCTTTCCTCTACCCCTTGGGAAGTTCCTGCTGTCCGTGTCTGTTCTATTCTTTTACCTTGCGCGAAAGCCCAACTGCCTACGGCGGCTTCTCGCTCTTTCTTTCTAGACCATTTCCGTTCTCATTCCCATGCCATCGCAGTATACACCGATGGTTCAAAGTCATCTGACGGCGTCGGATTCGCAGCAGTGTTTCCGGACAGCGTCGTACGAGGGCATCTGTTACCCTCGGCTAGCATATTTACGGCTGAATTGTATGCCATTCTTGTGGCACTTATCCGTATTGCATCTATGCCTGTATCACCATTTGTGGTCGTTTCAGACTCCCTTAGTGCTTTACAGGCTATCCGTAAAATTGATACACCTCACCCCCTAGTTCTTCGTATCCACCTTTGGTTACGCCGTATCTTTAGCAAGCATAAAGATATTGTCTTTTGTTGGGTCCCTGGTCATGTTGACGTACAGGGCAATGAACAGGCAGACACTGCTGCGCGGTCAGCAGTACATGACCTTCCAGTTTCATATAGAGGTGTTCCTTTCACGGACTATTTTGCGGTCATTGCTACCACCTTCGCACCGTTGGCAACAACGCTGGTCTGACCTGCTGAATAACAAACTTCATTCTATTAAACCGGTTATAGGTTTCTGGCTTCTTCTTGTCACCAATGTCGAGGTTGGGAGACTACACTCTCCCGTCTTCGCATCGGCCACACTCGTCTTACTCACGGGTATCTCATGGAGAGGCTCCTGCCCTCTCTGTGAGCATTGTCAGGTTCCAGTGTCTGTTCGACATATCCTGTTGACTGCCCACTCTATCAACGAGCACGCAGAATTTACCTCCAACGACGTCTCGCTCTGCGGCCCTTTCTTTACCTTCCCTTCTTGCAGATGGCCCTCCTTTAATCCTGACTTCTCATTGACTTTTTGACAGAAACTGACTTACTACACAAACTCTGAAGATTATACCTCTAGCACCTCCCTCAGTCCCTTCTACCTCGATCTCTTGCTACCCTCCTCCCCTGCACAATCCACCGTCATCTTGCACTCCATACCCTACTAATCGTCCATCTCCCTCTTACAACCCACTCTCCCTGCATCCTACACAACCTGCAGCGCTGTATAACCCTGTGGTTTAGCGTCTTTTGATTATAATAATAATCAGATGTAATATGATCCATCATAGCGTCTCTTACGACTCTTAATCTTATATGGTCGCAAGGAGTTATTCCCAGCTGTGGAAGTCTGCTATTGTTCTCCTTTTCGAAAACCAGGTCTACGGACGTGATCCTCTCACTACCGTCCCATCGCTCTTACCAGTGCAGTTTGCAGGTAATGGAACGTCTAGTTAATAGACGTTTGATGTGGTATTTAGAGACTCACAATAGTCTCTCCCTAGTCAGTATGGTTTCCGTAAGGGCCGTTCTGCCATTGACCCTTGCTGCGCTTGGATACGTATATTCGTAATGCCTTTGCGAATAACCATTCGGTTATCGCTATCTTTTCGACCTTGAGAAGGCTTATGATACAACTTGGAGATATAATATCTTGGCCCAGGCCCACTCCTTAGGCCTCCGAGGCAACCTACCATTCTTTCTTAAGGCTTCTTAACTGACAGACATTTCCGGGTCCGGGTTGTAATGAACTCTCCCCGGAATTTGTCCAAGCTGAAGGTGTCCCCAGGGATGTGTTCTGAGCACAACACTTTTTCTGCTTGCTATAAATAATCTGGCATCTGTTCTCCCATCCAATATTTGGTCATCGCTCTATGTGGATGACTTTGCTATAGCTTGTGCAGGTGCTGACTGTCACCTCATTGCAGTTTCCTCCAGCATGCCATCAACCGGGTTTCTGATTGGGCCACCACTCACGGGTTTAAATTTTCTAGTGGCAAAACTCATCAAATTACGTTCACTAGACGTTCAGTGGTCTCTGATCATCCATTGTACCTATACGGCTCACGTATCCCAGAACGTGATACAGTCAGGTTTCTCGGCCTCCTGTTTGACCGCAGATTGTCCTGGAAACCTCACATTACCTCTCTGAAGGCGACTTGTCATAGCCGGCTGAACCTCCTTAAAACCCTCGCACATCTTTCATGGGGGCTGATCGTAGAACTCTCCTTCGCCTACATTCAGCCCTAATTCTATCGAAACTCGATTATGGTGACCAGATATATTCGGCAGCCTCTCCTGCCACTCTTTCCAGCCTTAATCCCATCCATCACCAGGGATTACGCTTATGCCTTGGTGCTTTTGTTCTTCCCCGGTTGAGAGCCTCTATGTAGAAGCGAACATTCCATCCTTGTCCGATCGTCGTGATGCACATTGCATTCGCTATTATGTTCGCTCTCATGACCTCCGCAATCCTTCCATGTATAGGATTGTCACAGATGTTAGTAGACGCTCGTTATTTGTTCGTCGCCCCTGTTTACTTCGTCCCTTTTCTTCGTCTGCATTCACTCTGTCTTCCCTTCAGCTCCGCCTTTATATGTTCATGTGGCTTCACCCTTTCCTCTACCCCTTGGGAAGTTCCTGCTGTCCGTGTCTGTTCTATTCTCTACCTTGCGCGAAAGCCCAACTCCTACGGCGGCTTCTCGCTCTTCTTTCTAGACCATTTCCGTTCTCATTCCCATGCCATCGCAGTATACACCGATGGTTCAAAGTCATCTGACGGCGCGGATTCGCAGCAGTGTTTCCGGACAGCGTGTAGAGGGCATCTATTACCCTCGGCTAGCATATTTACGGCTGAATTGTATGCCATTCTTGTGGCACTTATCCTATTGCATCTATGCCTGTATCACCATTTGTGGTCGTTTCAGACTCCTTAGTGCTTTACAGGCTATCCGTAAAATTGATACACCTCACCCCTAGTTCTTCGTATCCACCTTTGGTTACGCCGATCTTTAGCAAGCATAAAGATATTGTTTTTTGTTGGGTCCCTTGTCATGTTGACGTACAGGGCAATTAACAGGCAGACACTGCTGCGCGGTCAGCAGTACATGACCTTCCAGTTTCATATAGAGGTGTTCCTTTCACGGACTATTTTGCGGTCATTGCTACCCACCTTCGCACCCGTTGGCAACAACGCTGGTCTGACCTGCTGAATAACAAACTTCATTCCATTAAACCGGTTATAGGTTTCTGGCCTCTTCTTGTCACCAATGTCGAGGTTGGGAGACTACACTCTCCCGTCTTCGCATCGGCCACACTCGTCTTACTCACGGGTATCTCATGGAGAGGCTCCTGCCCCTCTCTGTGAGCATTGTCAGGTTCCAGTGTCTGTTCGACATATCCTGTTGGACTGCCCACTCTATCAACGAGCACGCAGAATTTACCTCCAACGACGTCTTCGCTCTGCGGCCCTTTCTTTACCTTCCTTCTTGCAGATGGCCCTCCTTTAATCCTGACTCTCTCATTGACTTTTTGACAGAAACTGACTTACTACACAAAC
>WNWK01013024.1:0-57081 GCA_009830355.1 Cherax destructor | reverse complement strand
GTGGTAGGTGGGGGTCCAGGGGCAGGAGGGTGAATGGGGTCATGCAGGAGGTAGTAGTTGGTGGCGGGTAGGGATCTGTTGAGATGTGAGGCTATGTTGAGGTTCCTCCTTGTAGTTAGGGAGCCTGGGAGGGTTAAAGTAGGTGTGTTGGATAGAGTGGGGGAAGGGAGGTGGGTGCAGGGTGCAGGTATTTATCCTATGTATAATTGGAAGTTAACGTGGCGTTGGATGAAGAAGTTGCGAATACCACCAAGAGTGCGTGAAACAGGTTATAGGTTTTTATTGGGTATTTTAGCGACGCGCCACAGTTATTTAGAATGGGCATTATTAGGGATGGGTTGTGTGGATCATGTGGGTCCTGGACACGGCGTATCATTCTCTGTATTTCTGTGATAAGTTGGTGGGGTCAGGGAGTGGTTTAGTGGGGTTTTACGGAGGGTGGGAGCGGGGCTTGATGACCCTGAGGGCTTTGTGTTTGGACGTGGGGCTTTTTCTGAGGACGTGGGTAGGGCGGTAGTTTACTTGGTGGTTGAGTATATACATATTGTGTGGGTAATGGGGAGGCTCCCGGAGCACAGCGTATCCGAGCGTTGGCAGCAGGTATATAGGTCTAAGTGTAGAAATCAGGTTATATATGCGGGGACATGGTGTAAAGCTTTCTCTCAGGGTTATAGGGACTTGACTATAGGTATTCTGTTGGGGAGTGAGGGGGAGGGGGAGGGGTGGGGAGGTACCTCATTAAAGGGCTGGTCGGAAAAGGGGGTATGGTCAGGAGTGTCGGGACAGGGGGTGACGGCGGGTGACATAGCTAGGGTTATGTACTTTCTCTCCGGTGTCACCTGATAGGCGTCAACACGTGTCGTCCAGCAGACAGTGGTAGGAGGACAGGTGGACATATATTGTATTGTGTGGTGATGATGCAAGTTTTGCAATCACATGTCTAAACAGGTCTTGGACTTATGCGACTTAGGACGATCATTATGTTGTACCTTGTTGGTCGCACGTAATTACTGGCTTAATGGTTATAGGTTGGAGTATTAGGAAGAAAGGTGTTTAGGGTAAGGTTGGGTGTTTTGTACTCAAGAGCGTGTTTTGTGCTATTTTGGCCTCAGCGTGAATTGGCGTGAATGTGCGTGTCTCAGTCCATTGGACGTCAGGTTACAGGTGTGTCATAACATGTTTAATTTGTTGTTTATATACGGTGTAGGGTAAAGCTTCACGGATCCTACATTGTTACGTTTAGTTTTCTATTTAGGTTGATGGTGAAAGCTGTGAACCGTATATTGTTTGTCTTAATTGTGATTAGTATCGTTAGCATTTAGATGTCCTTAATGGGTTATTAACATGGTTTGATGCCATAGTATTATAATAATAAAAACATGAATGATGTTATAATTGTTAGGTGATTGTACATATGCCACAAGTATTGTATTTGTTTTGATTTATTATGCAGGCAGCTGTGTTCAGTGTTTATGTACATATTGTCCAATGTATTCATATTTCTGTAGGGTAAGTGTCCGCATCATGGCACTTACATATTTAGGTGGTTTCTTTTTTGTTTAGTTTGATGACAACCTTAGGTTATTTTAATACAGTAGTCTTAAGATAATTATATTGTATTGAATTATGAAGTATTTGGTGTTGTATCGTTATGTTTCAATTTGTATTGTCACTGATTTGATTAATAAAATATAAAAAAAAAAAATTCCAAACAATATCATGAGAGTACTAGTACCATATTCTACAATAATATTATAACAGCATAACCACAACAGTCTCCAACAATATTATAACACATCACCACCACAGTTTCCAAAAATATTATAATATTATAACACAATATTATAATATTATAACAACACCCCCACAGTTCTCAACAATATTATAACTCATCACCACCACAGTCTCCAACAATATTATAATATTATAACACAATATTATAATATTATAACAACACCACCACAGTTCTCAACAATATTATAACTCATCACCACCACAGTCTCCAACAATATTATAACACATCACCACCACAGTCTCCAACAATATTATAATATTATAACGCAATATTATAATATTATAACACAACACCACCACAGTCTCCAACAATAACACACAATTTCACCACAGTCTCCAACAACATTATAACACATCACAACCACTGTCTCCAACAATATTATAACACAACACCACCACAGTCTATAACAATATTATAACACAACACCATAACAATCTTCAACAATATTATAACACAACACCACAACAGTCTCCAACAATATTATAACACAACACCACGACAGTCTCCAACAATATTATAACACAACACCACGACAGTCTCCAACAATATTATAACACAACACCACCACAGTCTCCAACAATATTATAACAACACCACCACAGTCTCCAAAAATATTATAACACAACACCACCACAGTCTTCAACAATATAACACAACACCACCACAGTCTCCAACAATATTATAACACAACACCACCACAGTCTCCATCAATATTATAACACAACACCACCGCAGTCTCCATCAACACCACTATGGTGGTGCAGACGGTGCAACGTACCCCCAGTGAAAAGTAGGGGCGCCACTGGTACACTAAGAGAAAACACAATAAGTGTCCGGGGCCCAAGACTGTTCAACAGCCTCCCACCAGCCATAAGGGGCATTACCAGTAGACCTCTAGTTGCCTTCAAGAGGGAGCTGGACACATACCTAAAGTCAGTGCCAGATCAGCCGGGCTGTGGATCGTACGTTGGAGTACGTGCAGCCAGCAGTAACAGCCTCGTTGATCAGGCCCAGGAAGGTAGGTAGACACCACCACAGTCTCCAACAATATTATAACAACAACACCACAGTCTCCAACAATATTATAACAACACAACCACAGTCTCCAACAATATTATAACACAACACCACCACAGTCGTAAACAATAGTACACAACACCACCACAGTCTCCAACAATATCATAACACAACACCACAACAGTCTCCAACAATATTATAACGCAGCATCACCACAGTCTCCAACAATATTATAACACAACACCACCACAGTCTCCAACAATATAACACAGCACCACCACAGTCTCCAACAATAATATAACACAACACCACCACAGTCTCCATCAATATAACACAACCCCACCACAGTCTTCAACAATATTATAACACAACACCATCACAGTCTCCAACAATATAACACAACACCACCACAGTCTCAACAATATTATAACACAACACCACCACAGTCTCCAACAATATTATAACAATACCACCACAGTCTCCAACAATATTATAGCAACACCACCACAGTCACCAACAATATTATAACACAACACCACCACAGTCTCCAACAATATTATAACAACACCACCACAGTCTCCAACAATATACCTTTGATATACCTTTGAAGACTTTCGAGAGTTTATCTACTCTCTGAGCCCGGCCATGGGCCAGGCTCGTCTGGTGCTTGCCTGGTCAACCAGGCTGTTGCTGCTGGAGGCCCGCTGCCCCACATATCCATCACAGCCTGGTTGATCTGGCACCTGGTGAAGATATTTGTCTAGTTTCCTCTTGAAGGCTTCTACACTGGTTCCAGCGATGTTTCGGATATCTTCTGGTAAGATGTTGAATAGTCTGGGACCCCGGATGTTAATACAGTGCTCCCGTATTGTCCCCACCGCACCCCTGCTCCTCACTGGGTTTATTTTACACTTTCTCCCATATCTCTCACTCCAGTATGTTGTTATGGCAGTGTGCAGATTTGGGACCAGGCCCTCAAGTACTTTCCAGTATATTATCATGTATCTCTCTCCTCCGCTCCAATGAGTACATGATCAAGACTTGAAGGCGTTCCCAATAATTTAGATGTTTCAATGGCTCATTGTGAGCCGTAAACGATCTCTGAATTTGTTCCAGCTCTGATATTATATATTATAACAACACCACGACAGTCTCCAACAATATTATAACAACACTACCACAGTCTCCAACAATATTATACCACAACACCACCACAGTCTCCAAGAAAATTATAACAACACCACCACAATCTCCAACAATATTATAACACAACACCACCACAGTCTCCAACAATATTATAACAACATCACCACAGTCTCCAACAATATTATAACAACACCACCACAGTCCCCAACAATATTATAACAACACCACCACAATCTCCAACAATATGATAACACAACACAACCACAGTCTCCAAGAATATTATAACACCACCACCACAGTCTCCAACAATATTATAACACCACCACCACAGTCTCCAACAATATTATAACAACACCACCACAGTCTCCAACAATATTATAACACAACACCACCACAGTCTCCAACAATATTATAACAACAACACCACAGTCTCCAACAATATTAAAACAACACCACCACAATCTCCAATAATATTATAACAACACCACCACAATCTCCAACAATATTATAACAACACCACCACAATCTCCAACAATATTATAACAACAACACCACAATCTCAAACAATATTATAACAACACCACCACAATCTCCATCAATATTATAACAACACCACCACAATCTCCAACAATATTATAACAACAACACCACAGTCTCCAACAATATTATAACAACACCACCACAATCTCCAACAATATTATAACAACACCACCACAATCTCCAACAATATTATAACAACGCCACCACAATATCCAACAATATTATAAAAACACCACCAGAATCTCAAACAATATTATAACAACACCACCACAGTCTCCAACAATATTATAACAACACCACCACAATCTCCAACAATATTATAACAACACCACCACAATCTCCAACAATATTATAACAACACCACCACAATCTCCAACAATATTATAACAACACAACCAAAATCTCCAACAATATTATAACAACACCACCACAATCTCCAACAATATTATAACAACACCACCACAATCTCCAACAATATTATAACAACACCACCACAATCTCCAACAATATTATAACAACACCACCACAATCTCCAACAATATTATAACAACACCACCACAATCTCCAACAATATTATAACAACACCACCACAAGTCTCCAAAAAAGCCATTAAACGAGAATGAAATAAATAATGCATTAATTACTAGCAAATAATTCTTTCTCACTTATTGCTGTTTAAATTTTCGTTCCATCCGCATCTCATTTATTTTTTTTCTACACTTTCATGTATACCATATTGTTTTATTTTATGTTTAATTTGAGCGACTATAAAAGCTTTTACAGGAAAATACTTTGATAAAATGTTAAATATATTATGTTACATTTTAAAATTTGGAATTATATAGCGAAGAATAAATAAAATATTAAATGTCCTATGTTTGCCTCTCTCTCTCTCTCTCTCTCTCTCTCTCTCTGTTTCTATATCTATCTAACGATCTATCTGTCTTTATCTCCCTCCTAGGATTCTGCTATCCTCCCTCTCCCTGCTACTGCTATCCTCCCTCTCCCTGCTACTGCTATCCTCCTCTCCCGCTACTGCTATCCTCCTCTCCCTCTACTGCTATCCTCCCTCTCCCTGCTACTGCTATCCTCCTTCTCCCTGCTACTGCTATCCACTCTCTCCCTGCTACTGCTATCCTCCCTCTCCCTGCTACTGCTATCCACTCTCTCCCTGCTACTGCTATCCTCCCTCTCCCTGCTACTGCTATCCTCCCTCTCCCTGCTACTGCTATCCTCCCTCTCCCTGCTACTGCTATCCTCCCTCTCCCTGCTACTGCTATCCTCCCTCTCCCTGCTACTGCTATCCTCCCTCTCCCTGCTACTGCTATCCTCCCTCTCCCTGCTACTGCTATCCCTCCTTCCCTGCTACTGCTATCCTCCCTCTCCCTGCTACTGCTATCCTCCTCTCCCTGCTACTGCTATCCTCCCTCTCCCCTGCTACTTGCTATCCTCCTCTCCCTGCTACTGCTATCCTCTCCCTGCTACTGCTATCCTCCTCTCCCTGCTACTGCTATCCCTCCTCTCCCTGCTACTGCTATCTCCCTCTCCCTGCTACTGCTATCCTCCTTCCTGCACTGCTATCCTCCTCTCCCTGCTACTGCTATCCCTCTCCTGCTACTGCTATCCTCCTCTCCCTGCTACTGCTATCCTCCCTCTCCCTGCTACTTGCTATCCCTCTCCTGCTACTGCTATCCTCCTCTCCCTGCTACTGCTATCCTCCTCTCTGCTACTGCTATCCTCCTTCCCTGCTACTGCTATCCTCCTCTCCTGCTACTGCTATCCTCCTCTCCTGCTACTGCTATCTCCCTCCTCTACTGCTATCCTCCCTCTCCTGCTACTGTATCCTCCTCTCCCTGCTACTGCTATCCTCCTCTCCTGCTACTGCTATCCTCCCTCCCTGCTACTGCTATCCTCCTCTCCCTGCTACTGCTATCCTCCTCTCCTGCTACTGTATCCTCCTCTCCTCTACTGCATCCTCCTCTCCACTGCTATCCTCCCTCTCCTGCTACTGCTATCCTCCCTCCCGTACTGTATCCTCCCTCTCCTGCTACTGCTATCCTCCTCTCCTGCTACTGCTATCCCCCTCCCTGCTACTGCTATCCTCCTCTCCCTGCTACTGCTATCCTCCCTCTCCTGCTACTGCTATCCTCCCTCTCTCCTTGCTACTGCTATCCCTTCCGCTACTGTATCCTCCCTCCTGCTACTGCTATCCTCCTCTCCTGCTACTGCTATCCTCCTCTCCCTGCCTGTATCCTCCCTCCCTGCTACTGCTATCCTCCCTCTCCTTGCACTGCTATCCTCCCTCTCCTGCTACTGCTATCCTCCCTCTCCCTGCTACTGCTATCCTCCCTCTCCCTGCTACTGCTATCCTCCCTCTCCCTGCTACTGCTATCCTCCCTCTCCCTGCTACTGAT
This sequence comes from Cherax destructor, assembly GCA_009830355.1. NCBI lineage: Eukaryota > Metazoa > Arthropoda > Malacostraca > Decapoda > Parastacidae > Cherax > Cherax destructor. The sequence goes on along the minus strand of WNWK01013024.1, from coordinate 50,169 downwards.
ATCCTCCCTCTCCCTGCTACTGCTATCCTCCCTCTCCCTGCTACTGCTATCCTCCTTCCTCACTGTATCCTCCTCTCCCTGCTACTGCTATCCTCCTCTCCCTGCTACTGCTATCTCCTCTCCTTCTCCCCTCGCTACTGCTATCCTCCCTCTCCTTACTGTATCCTCCCTCTCCCTGCTACTGCTATCCTCCTCTCCTGCTACTGCTATCCTCCTCTCCTCTCTTCCTCCCCTGTCCTCTCTTCGCTATCCCCCCTCTCCCTGCTACTGCTATCCTCCCTCTCCCTGCTACTGCTATCCTCCTCTCCCTGCATACTGCTATCCTCCTCTCTCCCTGCTACTGCTATCCTCCCTCTCCTGCTACTGCTATCCTCCTCTCCCTGCTACTGTATCCTTCCTCTCCTTCTCCTCTCCTGCTACTGCTATCCTCCTCTCCCTGTCTGCTATCCTCCTCTCCTGCTACTGTATCCTCCTCTCCCTGCTACTGCTATCCTCCCTCTCCCTGCTACTGCTATCCTCCCTCTCCTGCTCTCTATCCTCCTCTCCCTGCTACTGCTATCCTCTTCCTCTTCCTCCTCTTGCTACTGCTATCCTCCTTCCCTGCACTGTATCCTCCCTCTCCTGCTCTGCTTATCCTCCTTCCTCTTCTCCTCTCTGCTACTGCTATCCTCCTTCTTCTCCTTCCTGCTACTGCTATCCTCCCTCTCCCTGCTACTGTATCCTCCCTTCCCTGCTACTGCTATCCTCTCTCCTCTCTGCTATCCTCCTCTCCTGCTACTCTATCCTCCTCTCTGCTACTGCTATCCTCCCTCTCCCTGCTACTGCTATCCTCCCTCCCTGCTACTGCTATCCTCCCTCTCCTGCTACTGCTATCCTCCTCTCCCTGCTACGGGTATCCTCCCTCTCCCTGCTACTGCTATCCTCCCTCTCCCTGCTACTGCTTCCTCCCTCTCCTTGCTACTTATCCTCCCTCTCCCTGCTACTCTATCCTCCCTCTCTCCTCTCTGCTATCCTCCCTCTCCTGCTACTGCTATCCTCCCTCTCCTGCTACTGCTATCCTCCTCTCCCTGCTACTGCTATCCTCCCTCTCCCTGCTACTGCTATCCTCCCTCTCCCTGCTACTGCTTTTCCTCCCTCTCCTCTACTGCTATCCACTCTCTCCCTGCTATTCTTCCTCTCTCCTCCCTGCTACTACTATCCTCCCTCTCCCTGCTACTGCTATCCTCCTCTCCTGCTACTGCTATCCTCCCTCTCCCTGATACTGCTATCCTCCCTCTCCCTGCTACTGCTATCCTCCCTCTCCCTGCTACTGCTGTCCTCCCTCTCCCTGCTACTGCTATCCTCCCTCTCCCTGCTACTGCTATCCTCCCTCTCCCTGATACTGCTATCCTCCCTCTCCCTGCTACTGCTATCCTCCCTCTCCCTGCTACTGCTATCCTCCCTCTCCCTGCTTTACCAGTGGAAAGTCATTTTCTAATTTACGATTTCGAAATTTATTACGTAATAAAAATATCGCTGCGTAAATGTAGAGATTTTTTTTTTTAGAATATACGAGCGACAGTTGTAATTATGTACCCATTAACTCCATGTGGTGGACAGCTCTCATTATACTTTTTATATATATGTAATGGGAAATGACTTCGAGGTAGTTTAGATGGGTATTCCTGTATGATAGAAAGATGTGAAGCCTGGCTAGTGCTTGTAAGACTGTGGTAAAGTTCTGTGTTTGTTGCTGTGAGTGGAGCTTTAAGACTTGGTCAGGTTCCGTAATATGTGTTTGTTGCTGTGAGTGGAGCTTTAAGACTTGGTCAGGTTCCGTAATATGTGTTTGTTGCTGTGAGTGAGCTTAAGACTTGGTCAGGTTCCGTAATATGTGTTCTGTTTGGGACTGATAGTCCATGTGGAGAGCTTTAAGACTTGTTCAGGTTCCGTAATATGTGTTTGTTGCTGTGAGTGGAGCTTTAAGACTTGATCAGGTTCCGTAATATGTGTTTGTTGCTGTGAGTGGAGCTTTAAGACTTGATCAGGTTCCGTAATATGTGTTTGTTGCTGTGAGTGGAGCTTTAAGATTGATCAGGTTCCGTAATAGTGTTTGTTGCTGTGAGTGGAGCTTTAGACTGATCAGTTCCGTAATATGTGTTTGTTGCTGAGTGGAGCTTAAGACTTGGTCAGGTTCCGTAATGTGTTTGTTGCTGTGAGTGGAGCTTAAGACTTGATCAGGTTCCGTAATATGTGTTTGTTGCTGTGAGGAGCTTAAGATTGATCAGGTTCCGAATATGTGTTTGTTGCTGTGAGTGGAGCTTTAAGACTTGATCAGGTTCCGTAATATGTGTTTGTTGCTGTGAGTGGAGCTTTAAGACTTGGTCAGGTTCCGTAATATGTGTTTGTTGCTGTGAGTGGAGCTTTAAGACTTGGTCAGGTTCCGTAATATGTGTTTGTTGCTGTAGGGAGCTTAAGACTTGATCAGGTTCCGTAATATGTGTTTGTTGCTGTAGTGGAGCTTAAGATGTCAGGTTCCGTAATATGTGTTTGTTGCTGTGAGTGGAGCTTTAAGACTTGGTCAGGTTCCGTAATATGTGTTTGTTGCTGTGAGTGGAGCTTAAGACTTGGTCAGGTTCCGTAATATGTGTTTGTTGCTGTGGTGGGCTTAAGACTGGTCAGGTTCCGAATGTGTTTGTTGCTGGTGGAGCTTTAAGACTTGGTCAGGTTCCGTAATATGTGTTTGTTGCTGTGAGTGGAGCTTTAAGACTTGATCAGGTTCCGTAATATGTGTTTGTTGCTGTGAGTGGAGCTTTAAGAATGGATCAGGTTCCGTAATATGTGTTTGTTGCTGTGAGTGGAGCTTTAAGACTTGGTCAGGTTCCGTAATATGTGTTTGTTGCTGTGAGTGGAGCTTTAAGACTTGGTCAGGTTCCGTAATATGTGTTTGTTGCTGTGAGTGGAGCTTTAAGACTTGGTCAGGTTCCGTAATATGTGTTTGTTGCTGTGAGTGGAGCTTTAAGACTTGATCAGGTTCCGTAATATGTGTTTGTTGCTGTAAGTGGAGCATTAAGACTTGGTCATGTTCCGTAATATGTGTTTGTTGCTGTGAGTGGAGCTTTAAGACTTGATCAGGTTCCGTAATATGTGTTTGTTGCTGTGAGTGGAGCTTTAAGACTTGATCAGGTTCCGTAATATGTGTTTGTTGCTGTGAGTGGAGCTTTAAGACTTGGTCAGGTTCCGTAATATGTGTTTGTTGCTGCAGGAAGAGCTTTATTACTTAATATAGCTCAATATCAAACACTTTAGCTGTGGTTGAGCTGAAGACGTTGATGAAGTTTTATAACAAGTGTGACTGTATCTCTGGGAAGACCTGCAAGATTACAATACATCGTCATGGGACTATGGTACAATACATCATCATGGGACTGTGGTACAATACATCATCATGGGACTGTGGTACAATACATCATCATGGGACTATGATACAATACATCATTATGGGAGTATGGTAATATACATACTCATGGGACTATGGTACAATACATCATCATGGGAGTATGGTACAATATATCATCATGGGACTATGGTACAATACATCATCATGGGACTGTGGTACAATACATCATCATGGGACTGTGGTACAATACATCATTATGGGAGTATGGTACAATACATCTTCATGGGACTATGGTACAATACATCATCATGGGAGTATGGTACAATATATCATCATAGGACTATGGTACAATACATCATCATGGGAGTATGGTACAATACATCATCATGGGAGTATGGTACAATACATCATCATAGGACTCTGATACAATACATCATCATGGGACTGTGGTACAATACTTCATCATGGGACTGTGGTACAATACATCATCATGGGACTGTTGTACAATACATCATCATGGGACTGTGGTACAATACATCATGGGGCTGTAATACAATACATCATGGGACTGTGGTACAATTCATCATCATGGGACTCTGATACAATACATCATCGGATGGTACAATACTATCATGGGACTGTACAATACATCATCATGGGACTCTGTAATACATCATGGACTCTGATACAATACATCATCATGGGACTTGGTACAATACATCATCATGGGACTATGGTAATAATCATCATGGAGTTGACGGACTCACCTTACCCATCATTATATACTTGAGCATACGGCAGTAGAAAATGTCTCTTTATCATTATTATGAGAATAAGCGTTATATTGGCAAGTGGTATGTCTCCTGTACATCTAGGTAGGGTATTATATGACGTATAGTTAACTATCCATCCGCTCGTTAACAGGTCAGGAATTCCCGCCTCACTACGTCATCGTACCCAATGAGGGGGGCCACCTGCTACACAGCAGTCAGTATCTATTCAGCGAGTCAGACAGAGAGACCGAGAGAGTATTCTGTAATCGAGACAGCAAGCAGTGATCTGTCGGTCATCAGTCAGATGTTATTCAGTCATCATCGAGTCAATGATCCGTCAGTAAACATTCAGTCCTCAGTGAGACTTTCATGGTGAGAACTGTCCTCTCACTTTTCCTGAGAAGCACCTTGGATTTATTCTTCTGACCTTTGTGAGGTTCCTGTGTGAGCCTCCATCACCTTGAGTGGTGTTCGTCTGTTGCCGCTCAAAGCAAGTGAGTGCACTGTAGTAAGTGAGACGCTGAGGTTCGTATCTGTTGCCGCTCAAAGCAAGTGAGTGCGCTGTAGTGAGACGCTGTGGTTCGTCTCTGTTGCCGCTCAAAGCAAGTGAGTGCGCTGTAGTAAGTGAGACGCTGAGGTTCGTCTGTTGCCGCTCAGCAAGTGAGTGCGCTGTAGTAGCAGTGAGCGCTGAGGTTCGTCTGTTGCCGCTCCGAAAGCAGGTAGGATGCGCTTGTAGTAATGAGACGCTGAGAGTTCGTATCTGTTGCCGCCAAAGCAAGTGAGTGCGCTGTAGTGAGACGCCGTGGTTGGGTCTCTTGTTGCCGCTCCAGTCAAGTGAGTCGCTGTAGTAAGTGAGACGCTGAGGTTCGTCTGTTGCCGCTCAAAGCACAAGTGAGTGTTCCTGTGTAGTGAGACGCTGAGGTTCGTCTGTTGCCGCTCAAAGCAAGTGAGTGCGCTGTAGTAAGTGAGACGCTGAGGTTCGTCTGTTGCCGCTCAAAGCAAGTGAGTGCGCTGTAGTAGTGAGACGCTGAGGTTCGTCTTGTTGCCGCTCAAAGCAAGTGAGTGCGCTGTAGTAAGTGAGACTTTGAGATATGTCTAGTGCGCTCAAGCAAGTGAGTGTGTGCAGTTGTGAGACTTTGGAATATGTCTCTAATGGCGCTCACATCAAGAGCGAGTGTGTTGCAACTGTGGAGACTTTGGAATATCTCTTATGGCGCTCGTAGTAAGAGAGCGTGTGTTTGCTGTATTGCTGACGTTAGAGTTTTCCTTTAGATTTAGTAGAAACGAGTTTGAGCGACAGTCTTAAAAGACGACCGTGTGTATATCCTTGGAAACAGATTCATTGGAAAACTTCTTTAAGTGCGTAAACATTTCTATTCCATTTATTGCTCTGAAAGTGATTATTAATTAAGAGTGAATAGTCTACGTTCTAGATACATTACGGTGATAATGGATTAATAAGTGTTATGCTTTAAGACTCCGTGTGAAGAGTCAAGTTATATGTTAAGTGAATAGAACGTCTTGCAATTTTAGAGCCATTTAGTGTAATAGATGCAACAGTAGATTGAATGTTGCGCCCTTCATTAAGTGAGCTTAAGATAAACTTGTCTGTAAATATTGTTTCTTGGTGACATCATTTTAAATATTTTATATAAAGCTTTCCACGGATTATTAAGTTAATAAAAACCAGAAAGAATTATTGATTATTTCGTTCCTCTTGATCCCTTTTCATTTATTTTGTAACTTGAAGTTAAGTTCCAGTTACATTGTTACTGGCCTGGGCGGAACAGGCCCTAGAAAGGCCAGGTTTGTAACAGTATGGTACAATATATCATCATGGGAGTATGGTACAATACTTCATCATGGGACTATGGTACAATACTTCATCATGGGACTGTGGTACAATACTTCATCATGGGAGTGTGGTACAATACTTCATCATGGGAGTGTGGTACAATACTTCATCATGGGAGTGTGGTACAATACTTCATCATGGGAGTGTGGTACAATACTTCATCATGGGAGTGTGGTACAATACTTCATCATGGGAGTGTGGTACAATACTTCATCATGGGAGTGTGGTACAATACTTCATCATGGGAGTGTGGTACAATACTTCATCATGGGAGTGTGGTACAATACTTCATCATGGGAGTGTGGTACAATACTTCATCATGGGAGTGTGGTACAATACTTCATCATGGGAGTGTGGTACAATACTTCATCATGGGAGTGTGGTACAATACTTCATCATGGGAGTGTGGTACAATACTTCATCATGGGAGTGTGGTACAATACTTCATCATGGGAGTGTGGTACAATACTTCATCATGGGACTGTGGTACAATACTTCATCATGGGACTGTGGTACAATACATCATCATGGGACTGTGGTACAATACATCATCATGGGATGTGGTACAATACATCATCATGGGATGTGTACAATACTCATCATGGGATGTGGTACAATACTCATCATGGGATGTGGTACAATACTCATCATGGGATGTGGTACAATACATCATCATGGGACTGTGGTACAATACTCATCATGGGATGTGGTACAATACTCATCATGGGATGTGGTACAATACTCATCATGGGACGTGGTACAATACTCATCATGGGATGTGGTACAATACTCATCATGGGATGTGGTACAATACTCATCATGGGATGTGGTACAATACTCATCATGGGATGTGGTACAATACATCATCATGGGATGTGGTACAATACTCATCATGGGATGTGGTACAATACTCATCATGGGATGTGGTACAATACTCATCATGGGATGTGGTACAATACTCATCATGGGAGTGGACAATACTCATCATGGGATGTGGTACAATACATCATCATGGAGTGTCAATCATCATCATGGGAGTGAAAATACCAATCATGGGATGTGGTACAATACTCATCATGGGATGTGGTACAATACTCATCATGGGATTAAGTGCATTCAATGTCATCTGGACTGGGTACATACATACATATGGGATACATCATCATGGGAGTGGTACAATACTCATCATGGGATGTGGACAATACATCATCATGGGATGTGGTACAATACTCATCATGGGATGTGGTACAATACTCATCATGGGATGTGGTAATACTCATCATGGGATGTGGTACAATACTCATCATGGGATGTGGTACAACTCATCATGGGATGGGTACAAACTCATCATGGATGGTACAATACTCATCATGGGATGTGGTACAATACATCATCATGGATGTGGTACAATACTCATCATGGGAGTGGTACAATATCATCATGGGATGTGTACAAACTCATCATGGGATGTGGTACAATACTATCATGGATGTGGTCAATACTATCATGGGATGTGGTACAATACTCATCATGGATGTGGTACAATACTCATCATGGGATGTGGTACAATACATCATCATGGGATGTGGTACAATACTCATCATGGGATGTGGTACAATACTCATCATGGGATGTGGTACAATACTCATCATGGATGTGGTACAATACTATCATGGGATGTGGTACAATACTCATCATGGGATGTGGTACAATACTTCATCATGGGATGTGGTACAATACTCATCATGGGATGTGGTACAATACTCATCATGGGATGTGGTACAATACTCATCATGGGATGTGGTACAATACATCATCATGGGATGTGGTACAATACTCATCATGGGATGTGGTACAATACTCATCATGGGATGTGGTACAATACTCATCATGGGATGTGGTACAATACTCATCATGGGATGTGGTACAATACATCATGGGATGTGGTACAATACATCATCATGGGATGTGGTACAATACATCATGGGATGTGGTACAATACATCATCATGGGACTGTGGTACAATACTCATCATGGGATTGGTACAATAATCATGGGATTGGTACAATACATCATAGATGTGGTACAATACATCATGGGCGTGGTACAATACATCATGGGATGTGGTACAATACTATCATGGGAGTGGTACAATACATCATGGGTGGGACAATAATAGGGTGGTACAATACTCATCATGGGACTGTGGTACAATACTCAATGGGAGTGGTACAATACTATCATGGGAGTGGTACAATATCATCATGGGATGTGGTACAATACATCATGGGACTGTGGTACAATACTATCATGGGATGTGGTACAATACTCATCATGGGTGTGGTACAATACTATCATGGGATGTGGTACAATACATCATCATGGGACTGTGGTACATATCATCATGGGACTGTGGTACAATACTCATCATGGGACTGTGTACATACATCATGGGACTGTGGTACAATCATCATGGGGTGGTACAATACTCATCATGGGACTGTGGACAATACTCATCATGGGATGTGATACAATACATCATGGGGCTGTGATACAATACATCATGGGGCTGTGATACAATACATCATGGGAGTGTGATCAATACATCATGGGGCTGTGGTACAATACATCATGGGGCTGTGGTACAATACATCATGGGGCTGTGATACAATACATCATCATGGGGTGTGATACAATACATCATCATGGGGTGTGATACAATACTCATCATGGGGCTGTGATACAATACATCATCATGGGGCTGTGATACAATACATCATCATGGGGCTGTGATACAATACATCATCATGGGGTTGTGATACAATACATCATCATGGGGCTGTGATACAATACATCATGGGGCTGTGATACAATACATCATGGGGCTGTGATACAATACATCATGGGGCTGTGATACAATACATCATGGGGCTGTGATACAATACATCATGGGGCTGTGATACAATACATCATGGGGCTGTGATACAATACATCATGGGGCTGTGATACATCATTGGGCTGCAGTAAACACAGGGCTGTGGACCTAACAAACATGTAAAGCGGAGTCAGTTGAGTTGGAGAAGTTTATCGATTTCCTGGCCACACCTCCACCCTCAGCTCTCATGGGTAGGGTCGTCCCTTCAGCAGGAGACTGCCTGCTTGCAAGCTCCAACAGCCTGATTTGGATGATACCGGGCCGCAGGGGCGATGATCCCTGGGGCAACTGACTGCTAAGCAAGAGGTTTAAGCCATTCTGGGTAAACTTCATTATTATACCTTGTCAATCCATAGTTACTAGCATATGGCACTATGTTTGGGGGAAGGGGGGAGCGTGTGTGGGGAAGGGAGTGGGGCGTGAGGTGAGAGGGGATGCACGTATGGTTGACAAAGGGGGTGCGTGTGTGTGTGTGTGTGTGTGTATTATTTACAAAATAATATTCCAGGAACTTTTACCAAGTACATTTAAAGTTAAATTTACTCCCAGTTTCACCCTGTCAAATAGCGACATCAAATTACTCGTTTCTTCAGACCATGGCAGTCCTTATATCTGAAGTTTCATTTAAACTAACGGTTATTATAAACCTAAGTAATTATTTGCGGAGATCTTCTTAAACCTACGGTGCTTATAAACAGTTTTTTTTTTTTTAAACCTGCGGTCTTTACGTTAGAAGATTTTTACCCGATGGTCCTTATAAAATGAGTTCTCCCCAAAAGTCTTCCTAATCTTATATTAGCAGGCTGCGATTGCTTCAGTGTTGCAGCTCTTGCATTGGCTTCTGGTTTTATCAACATTAATACACATAGTTGCTTCTAAAATCTATCGTTGGAGTCTCAGACTTCACCTGTTGTCAGAGTTAACTTCATAACTCCCTCAGCTCCCTGTAGAGAGCTGAGGTGTTGCCATCCCCGTCACCGCAAAGTTAAGACTGTCCCAGAGTTGCCTTACTAACTTTCCCTACGAATGAAGGTCACAACCAAGCTCATAGTTAAGGTTTTGTACCCTGGTTACGTGACCATCTTACCTTAGGTATGAAGGTCACAGCCAAGCTCATATAGTTAAGGCTTTGTACCAAATTTGCGTGACCAAATTACCTGTACGTATGAAGGTGACTGCCAAGCAGCAGGTAGCACGCATCCCTCCCTGGTAGTGTCTCTACAACTCTCTTTTATATTTACTGAAGATCGTTGTCTTCTGATTACCTAAGAAATTTACACGATAAAGCAAGTGAAATTCTCCTATATTGTCGTCTCAAGCGTCGACTTGGACTTTTTTCGTATCTGCTTTAGCGACGATAAAACCAAGAAAATAATCTTGGCAAAAGAACTGCATTTTTTATGGTAGTCGACGTGTTTGTTGAGTCTCTCGTGGTTGCACACTCGTCGTGTTGCTGTTGCATAAGTCAACACTCAACAACTATGTGCGCAACTGTGAGGCTCAAATGTTGTTCGTAGTTCATACATCTGGGTAAAAACTGTGGATACCTTACTACAGTTACATATAGTGAAGCAAATATATAACCCACGTTGCTGTACATCAATTTAATTATGGTATATAGGAATTCTGGTTATTTACACATTATTCGTAGCGTTTTTAAACGTGGTCTCTAGACTTCGCTTCCCACTCGTTGTGTTTCACCTCGACGCTTACGTTCCTCCGCGCTCACTTGTGTTCCTCCGCGCTCACTTGTTGTGTTCCTCCGCGCTCACTTGTTGTGTTCCTCCGCGCTCACTTGTTGTGTTCCTCCGCGCTCACTTGTCGTGTTCCTCCGCGCTCACTTGTCGTGTTCCTCCGCGCTCACTTGTTGTGTTCCTCCACGCTCACTTGTCGTGTTCCTCCACGCTCACTTGTCGTGTTCCTCCGCGCTCACTTGTTGTGTTCCTCCGAGCTCACTTGTTGTGTTCCTCCGCGCTCACTTGTCGTGTTCCTCCGCGCTCACTTGTTGTGTTCCTCCGCGCTCACTTGTCGTGTTCCTCCACGCTCACTTGTTGTGTTCCTCCACGCTCACTTGTTGTGTTCCTCCACGCTCACTTGTTGTGTTCCTCCGCGCTAACTTGTGTTCATCCACGCTCACTTGTCGTGTTCCTCCACGCTCACTTGTGTTCATCCACGCTCACTTGTCGTGTTCCTCCGCGCTCACTTGTTGTGTTCCTCCGCGCTAACTTGTGTTCATCCACGCTCACTTGTCGTGTTCCTCCGCGCTCACTTGTGTTCATCCACGCTCACTTGTCGTGTTCCTCCGCGCTACTTGTCGTGTCTCCCGCTCACTTGTCGTTCTCCAGCTACTTGTCGGTTCATCCACGCTCACTCTGTGTTCCTCCGCTCACTTGTGTCATCCACGCTCACTTGTGTGTTCCTCCGCCTGCCTCACTTGTGTTCTCCACGCTCACTGTTGTGTTCCTCCACGCTCACTGTTGTGTTCATCCACGCTCACTTGTTGTGTTCCTCCACGCTCACTTGTGTGTTCCTCCGCGCTCACTTGTCGTGTTCCTCCACGCTCACTTGTTGTGTTCCTCCACGCTCACTTGTTGTGTTCCTCCACGCTCACTTGTTGTGTTCCTCCGCGCTCACTTGTTGTGTTCCTCCGCGCTCACTTGTCGTGTTCCTCCACGCTCACTTGTTGTGTTCCTCCACGCTCACTTGTGTGTTCCTCCACGCTCACTTGTTGTGTTCCTCCGCGCTCACTTGTCGTGTTCCTCCGCGCTCACTTGTCGTGTTCCTCCACGCTCACTTGTTGTGTTCCTCCGCTCACTTGTTGTGTTCCTCCACGCTCACTTGTTGTCTCGCGCTCTTGCTGTTCTCACGCTCACTTGTCGTGTTCCTCCGCGCTCACTTGTTGTGTTCCTCCGCGCTCACTTGTCGTGTTCCTCCGCTCTCACTTGTTGTGTTCCTCCACGCTCACTTGTTGTGTTCCTCCGCTCTCTTGTGCTGTGTTCCTCCCGCTCACTTGTTGTGTTCCTCCGCGCTCACTTGTTGTGTTCCTCCCGCTCACTTGTTGTGTTCCTCCGCGCTCACTTGTGTGTTCCTCCGCGCTCACTTGTTGTGTTCCTCCGCTCTCACTTGTTGTGTTCCTCCACGCTCACTTGTTGTGTTCCTCCACGCTCACTTGTTGTGTTCCTCCGCTCTCACTTGTTGTGTTCCTCCACGCTCACTTGTTGTGTTCCTCCGCCTCACTTGTGTGTTCTCCACGCTCACTTGTTGTGTTCCTCCCGCTCACTTGTTGTGTTCCTCCGCAGCTCACTTGTTGTGTTCCTCCGCTCACTTGTTGTGTTCCTCCACGCTCACTTGTTGTGTTCCTCCGCTCACTTTGTGTTCCTCCGCGCTCACTTGTTGTGTTCCTCCACGCTCACTTGTTGTGTTCCTCCACGCTCACTTGTCTCGTGTTCCTCCGCGCTCACTTGTTGTGTTCCTCCGCTCTCACTTGTTGTGTTCCTCCACGCTCACTTGTTGTGTTCCTCCGCGCTCACTTGTCGTGTTCCTCCACGCTCACTTGTTGTGTTCCTCCGCTCTCACTTGTTGTGTTCCTCCACGCTCACTTGTTGTGTTCCTCCGCGCTCACTTGTTGTGTTCCTCCACGCTCACTTGTTGTGTTCCTCCGCTCTCACTTGTTGTGTTCCTCCGCGCTCACTTGTTGTGTTCCTCCGCGCTCACTTGTTGTGTTCCTCCGCGCTCACTTGTTGTGTTCCTCCACGCTCACTTGTTGTGTTCCTCCACGCTCACTTGTTGTGTTCCTCCACGCTCACTTGTTGTGTTCCTCCACGCTCACTTGTTGTGTTCCTCCGCGCTCACTTGTAGTGTTCCTCCGCGCTCACTTGTTGTGTTCCTCCGCCTCACTTGTTGTGTTCCTCCGCTCACTTGTTGTGTTCCTCCACGCTCACTTGTTGTTCCTCCCGCTCACTTGTGTTTCTCCGCGCTCACTTGTTGTTTCCTCCGCCTCACTTGTTGTGTTCCTCCCGCTCACTTGTTGTGTTCCTCCGCTCACTTGTGTGTTCCTCCGCCTCACTTGTTGTGTTCCTCCGCCTCACTTGTGTTCCTCCGCTCACTTGTTGTGTCCTCCGCGCTCACTTGTCGTGTTCCTCCGCTCACTTGTTGTGTTCCTCCGCTCACTTGTTGTGTTCCTCCACGCTCACTTGTTGTGTTCCTCCGCGCTACTTGTTGTGTTCCTCCACGCTCACTGTTGTGTTCCTCCGCGCTCACTTGTTGTGTTCCTCCACGCTCACTTGTTGTGTTCCTCCGGCTCACTTGTTGTGTTCCTCACGCTCACTTGTTGTGTCTCCTCTCAGGTCCTCACTCCTTGTTCCCTCACTTGTGTTCTCCGCCATGTGTTCCCTTGTGTTCTCCGCTCCTTTTCCCGCTCACGTGTCTCCTCTTCTTTTCCTCCCTAGTTGGTTCCTCCTCACTGTCCCCACTTGTGTTCCTCCCGCTCTTGTTTTTCACCTCCTTGTGTCCTCGCTCATTTTTGTCCTCCCGCTCTTGTGTTCCTCCCTTGTTCCTCCGCTCCTTGTTTTCGCCATGTGTTCCTCCCTCCTTGTGTCCTCCTCATTGTGTTCTCCTCACTTGTTCGCTATTGTTCCTCGCTCTTGTGTTCCTCCCCTTTGTTCCTCCGCGCTCTTGTCCTCCTCCTTGTGTTTCGTACTTGTGTTCCTCGCTCTTGTGTTCTCCCCTCCTTTTGTGTCCTCCCGCTCCTTTGTGTTCCTCCGCTGTGTCTCCCTTGTTGTGTTCCTCCCTTGTGTTCTCCTCTGCGTGTCCTCCCGCTCCTTGTGTTCCTCCGCTCCTTGTGTTCTCCCGTCCTTGTGTGTTCCTCGCCCTCTTTTCTCTGCCTATTGTTCAGCTCCTTGTGTTCTTTCAGTTCCTCCCTTGTCCTACGTCTGTGTTCTCGCCTTGTGTTCCTCGCTCTTGTGTGTTCCTCCGCTCTTGTCTTTGTTCTCCTCACGTCTCCGCGCTCTTGTGTTCCCTTTGTTGTGTTTCTCCACGCTCACTTGTGTTCCTCCGCGCTCACTTGCGTTCCTCCACGCTCACTTGTGTTTCTCCACGCTCACTTGTGTTCCTCCACGCTCACTTGTGTTCCTCCACGCTCACTTGTGTTCCTCCACGCTCACTTGTGTTCCTCCGCGCTCACTTGTGTTCCTCCGCGCTCACTTGTTGTGTTTCTCCACGCTCACTTGTGTTCCTCTGCGCTCACTTGTGTTCCTCCGCGCTCACTTGTGTTCCTCCGCTCTCACCTGTGTTCCTCCGCGCTCACTTGTGTTCCTCCGCTCTCACTTGTGTTCCTCCGCTCTCACTTGTGTTCCTCCGCGCTCACTTGTGTTCCTCCGCGCTCACTTGTGTTCCTCCGCGCTCACTTGTGTTCCTCCGCACTCACTCTCACTTGTGTTCCTCCGCACTCACTTGTGTTCCTCCGCGCTCACTTGTGTTCCTCCGCGCTCACTTGTGTTCCTCCGCGCTCACTTGTGTTCCTCCGCGCTCACTTGTGTTCCTCCGCGCTCACTTGTGTTCCTCTGCACTCACTCTCACTTGTGTTCCTCCTCACTCACTTGTGTTCCTCCGCGCTCACTTGTGTTCCTCCGCGCTCACTTGTGTTCCTCCGCACTCACTTGTGTTCCTCCGCGCTCACTTGTGTTCCTCCGCGCTCACTTGTGTTCCTCCGCGCTCACTTGTGTTCCTCCGCACTCACTTGTGTTCCTCCGCCCTCACTTGTGTTCCTCCGCGCTCACTTGTGTTCCTCCGCGCTCACTTGTGTTCCTCCGCGCTCACTTGCGTCTTCTCACTCATGACTTGAGAATAAATTGAACCAGACGGAAGCTCCTCTGTTCTACGTAACTAATTAGTCTGAACTTTAAGACTCACTTGCCACGGGTACAAACCCTTGTTTTTTTTTAGCGACTTTATTTTGTTTTCATTAACTATAGCAACAATACCTATATTCATCACCGGCCAAAATATACGGGAAAAATTTCCCGTGTTGTCAAAATCCGGAGTTACGTATTGCCTGTGTCTTGGCAGAAATTATGAACATTGTTTTTGGTAATGTTTCGATCCTATGTTGATTACGGCTGGGGTTCCCAATCTGGGGGTGTACGCTTCCCCCCCAGGGGTGCGAAATGGTATTTCCGGGGTTGCGACAGAAAGTCCTAATGAAATACACAGTTCCGTTTATTATACGAAAAACCTTTCAAATTGCTCAATTTATATTTGCATTTAATGCACTGAATTAAAAGCTTATTTTATGAGTTCAATTTGTTCATTTGAGTTCGATTTGGTTTAATTTGTTATTCAAAAACTAGAAAAATAACTTCTTCATCTTCAAATGTGATAATACTTTTGTAGGGGTTCAACATTAATCAATCATTTCCTGGGGTGGAGGACACAGAGAAGGTTGGCAACCCTGGATGAGGGGTGGAGGACACAGAGAAGGTTGGCAACCCTGGATGAGGGGTGGAGGACACAGAGAAGGTTGGCAACCCTGGATGAGGGGTGGAGGACACAGAGAAGGTTGGCAACCCTGGATGAGGGGTGGAGGACACAGAGAAGGTTGGCAACCCTGGATGAGGGGTGGAGGACACAGAGAAGGTTGGCAACCCTGGATGAGGGGTGGAGGACACAGAGAAGGTTGGCAACCCTGGATGAGGGGTGGAGGACACAGAGAAGGTTGGCAACCCTGGATGAGGGGTGGAGGACACAGAGAAGGTTGGCAACCCTGGATGAGGGACGGAGGACACAGAGAAGGTTGGCAACCCTGGATGAGGGGTGGAGGACACAGAGAAGGTTGGCAACCCTGGATGAGGGACGGAGGACACAGAGAAGGTTGGCAACCCTGGATGAGGGGTGGAGGACACAGAGAAGGTTGGCAACCCTGGATGAGGGGTGGAGGACACAGAGAAGGTTGGCAACCCTGGATGAGGGGTGGAGGACACAGAGAAGGTTGGCAACCCTGGATGAGGGGTGGAGGACACAGAGAAGGTTGGCAACCCTGGATGAGGGGTGGAGGACACAGAGAAGGTTGGCAACCCTGGATGAGGGGTGGAGGACACAGAGAAGGTTGGCAACCCTGGATGAGGGGTGGAGGACACAGAGAAGGTTGGCAACCCTGGATGAGGGGTGGAGGACACAGAGAAGGTTGGCAACCTGGATGAGGGGTGGAGGACACAGAGAAGGTTGGCAACCCTGGATGAGGGGTGGAGGACACAGAGAAGGTTGGCAACTCTGGATGAGGGACGGGGACACAGAGAAGGTTGGCAACCCTGGATGAGGGGTAGAGGACACAGAGAAGGTTGGCAACCCTGAGTAAAAAGAGGGACGGGAGGACACAGAGAAGGTTGGCAACCCTGGATGAGGGGTGGAGGACACAGAGAAGGTTGGCAACCCTGGATGAGGGGTGGAGGACACAGAGAAGGTTGGCAACCCTGGATGACGGTATCGGTAATGTGAGAGTGAATTAGTTACAATGGGAACAAATTGGTGTTTTTTTAGATGCAAACAGCAAATTTAGGGGAAACTGATACTGATGACATCTAATTAATACAAATAATGTTTATAATTTCTATACTAAAAACAATGATTAACTAGATAGTTATAGTTATTGTTATAGTTATAATTATGGCACATTGATCCAGAACACATCAATTTAAAAGCCAATCGTTGGAAGCCGTCGGCGTGGCATTAGCTCTGGCAGCTGCGTCCTCGGTACTCAGCAAGTAATAATAATTACTTTAAAGAATAAAATCATAATACTGTGACTGGAACAATCACCAGAACAATCACTTAAGCCAGGAATCCTGGGACGACGTTTCGGTCCGTTCTAACCCACTGTTATATTGTCAGTTGTGATTTGACAATGGTCCAAGGTGGACCAAAACATCATTATAAACTTTCGCTCGTAAGTGCGTGAGTCTGATGAATAACTCCTTTGATTTAATGTTTGATGAGTAAGTATTGTGTATACTTTTGCGCGAGAGATTGTATGTGTATGTGTGTGTGTGTGTATGTATGTGTGTGTGTGTGTCTACTTAATTACCTGTGTTTGCAAGGATCAAACTTCAGCTTGTGCAACCAATTAGCTGTGTTTACAAGGATCATGCTTTAGCTTGTGTACTCAATTAGCTGTGTGTGCGAGGATCAGGCGTCTGCTCATTGCCGCAATATTTTAACCAACTAATCAAGCATGCGATGTAACCCATCGTAAACACATATTGAAAAGCTTTTAATATATCCATAACTCCCAAGTGAATTTAGTTTATATATATGTTCACTCAACCATTCCCTCATCCTGATCCATCCCCTCACCCTGAACCGTCCCCTCATCCTGATCCATCCCCTTCATCCTGATCCATATTACAAACACAGGGTAGTGTTAAAAGTCTTAGTGTACCTGGCCATAAAGGAAGAACACCAGCCAGGGCGCAATCAATAGAGCAGTCAAGATTTTTTTGCAATAAAGTCCACACCAGGTGTTTGTTTATCAGCACTCCTGCAGTCCCACCACCAATGTTTATATATACAGTATATAATATTTACTATAGGTTTGACTAATACCATAATATGAGAGGTTTAACGAGAGAGAGAGAGGAGAGAGAGAGAGAGAGAGAGAGAGAGAGAGAGAGAGAGAGAGAGAGACTTCTCTAAAAGTGTACATGACCAGCACATTGATGTTGCCATCCCTACTCATCTTGAAATGATGTTCTTCAAGCTATGCATAAACGCTAGTACCTCTAGTGCAAAGTACAGACCTCAGTGGCAACATGCAGACCCCATCAACTTCCTAATGGAAATGTGGACTCCCTTCTGCTCCAACACAACTGTCAACATATCATAATTGTTGGTAAACTCAACAAACATTTTATACAGAGGGACTTTGATGACCCTCTTGCGGTGTTTGACATGAGAAACTTTGTTGATTTCCCTACTCACATCTCTGGCTCCTCCCTTGACCCAGTAGTGAGTGATCTGGCAGAAGGTATAGTCACTTGTCAACCCCTCGGCTATGTTGGATCGTCTGACAACAAGGCTGTTTTTAAGACACTGAAGATCCCAACAGAACGAGGTGAGGAGTCCACACCCACAACATGGCTATGGGAAAGAGGTAATTGGCCAGCACTTTGCTCTGAGCTCCCCACCACAGATTGGAATGCTCTTCTCCAAGGGAATGTTGACAACCAAGTGAAAGCCTTCACTGGAAACATCCTAAATCTACAAGAACACATCCGTCACCGGCAGTATGTGACGAAGTCTACAGATCAGCCTTGGTTTGGCTTTTGTTGTAGAGAGGCTGCTACTGTTAAGTACAAGGCATGGCGAAGGTATAAGAGACATCCTACCACCTATAACAGGAACTTGCACAGGCACGCCTGTAGGCATATGGGTGAAGTTCAAAAGTGGGCCATCTCTAAATGGGAGGTGGACACAAAAAGAAAGCTAGGATTAGGCAGAGTAGGCTCTAAAGCCTGGTGGTCCCTGGTCAATTACAGACAAGGTTATTTGCCTGATGAACTTATTCCACCACTAAATCGACAGGATACGACCACCTCTACTACTAGTCAAGAGAAAGCGGACCTCTTTGCCGAACACTTTGCTACCAAAATGCAAATTCCTGATCCAGCAAAACTGTCTGTGGTGACAATAAGGCAGGAGGAGGTGTATTTCCTTCTTAAATCGCAAGACCAAGAAAAGGCTGTGAGCCCAGACAAGTTGAGCACAAGATTGCTGAGTAGATGTGCAGACCAGGTAGCAGCACCTCTAACTCGCATGTTTCAGCACTGCCTAGTACAGTGTTAATGGTCTTCTCTGTGGAAAGAGGCAAATGTAATCCCTGTTCACAAAAAGAAGAACAGAGCAGAAATCAGCAACTACAGACCAGTGTCACTCGTGTCAATCACTGGCAAGATCCCTGAGACAATAATCTCAAGACAAATGACAGAGTTTTTTGACTACCACCCACTAGTTTGTGACCGTCAATATGGCTTCAGGAAAGGTTACTCTGCTGCCTACCTGTTGTTAAACCTCTCCATTAAATGGCACCAATCAATGGATGAATCCAAAATCAGCTGTGTGGTAGCACTGGACATTGTTGGTGCTTTCGACCGAGTGTGGCACCAGGGCCTCTTGGCAAAACTGCAAGCACTGTTAATTGCAGGCTCTACGCTATGTCTCCTCAGGGATTACCTTCAAGGTAGATCTCTAAGGGTAGTTCTCAATGGAACAGAATTAGCAAGACATCCTACTGTGCTGGGACTATTGTTATGGAATGTCTACTTCAATGACCTTCTTCATCTCATCCCAGAATCCCATGCATATGCAGACGACTGTACTCTGACATTCACTTATCCAAGAGAAGAAATGCCAGCTGCTCTAAGCTACATCAATCACCAGCTAAGAGCTATATCAGCTTGGGGAAACCGATGGCAAGTAACATTTGCACCTGAGAAAACAAATGATAGTCTCTAGGCACCATGATGTTAATGCCGGAGCAGTAGTAAGTATGAATGGGAGTGTTGGTACCTGGGAAAGAAGTTGATATCCTTGGGGTGAAATTTGACTACAAACTGACCATGAAGAACCACGTTGTAAATCTTGCAAACAAGGCAGCCAGGAAGCTTACATCACTTCGCCGTAACTCGCATCTGCTTGACAATAGGGATTGCAAGATTCTGTATGAGGCACAAGTACGCTCACACCTTGAGTATGCTCCACTTTCTTGGTTTGCCTGCCCCTAACCCCCCCCCTCCTCTCATCTGCGACTGCTTGACAGAGTAGAGAACAGAGAAAGACGCCTCATTTCTCGCCTGGACCCATCCTGGATAGATCTGTCATTTCAGCAGAGCCTTCAACACAGGAGGGTTGTGGGTGGCCTTACTGTCATGTACAAGGCCAACATTGTCAAAGTACCACACTTGGCTCCACTTCGAGGACAGCGAGAAGCGAGCTTCTATACCACAAGACGGGCAGAAAGCAGCAACTTCACTCTGGCTGTACCCTTCTCCAGAACATCACTTCATCAGAGATCATTTATCCCCAGGATGACTCGAGTCTGGAACACATTCGTACAGCATTATGATGTCAAATGAAAATGGTGGCCCACAGATGGCTCTAACTTTATCCTGTTCCCTACTTGTATGTTTCATAACAATAAAAATGCTTTCAAATGAGCTGATGTAGGTTACAGCTCTTAGCGTGTCAATAAAGGTAGGAATCCTTAACTTGTAAATAGCTTGTCAATAAAGCTAGGTGATCCTTAACCTTGTCAAACCCTTTGTAAAAGAGAGAGAGAGAGAGGAGAGAGAGAGAGAGAGAGAGAGAGAGAGAGAGAGAGAGAGAGAGAGAGAGAGAGAGAGGGAGGGAGAGATAAAGAAAAAGCTAGCTTACACCCATACAGAGGATGGAACTCTCGTAAACATTAGTCATCTGAAAGTGCGTGAGGAACTGAAGCTCCAGAGTAGATCCTAGTTAAAGAGTATGTTACCCTGGGACTCCTCTCCTCTGGCTGACTTGTACAACTTGTAGTTGCCTTGTATAATGGCACACCTGCCTGGCACATGCCACTGTTCATTCTCTCATTCTGATAGTTCTCAAACAATTCTACTTGATCCACATTCTCAATACTCTGAATATCTTGTATTTTATAACTACATTAGTGTGCAAATTAATTGGGACAGGAGTAAATTTTGTGATTATCTCATAATATGTCTTAGTCCCCAGCTTAATTAAATGTAGTTCGAGTTCTTTTCAGAGGAGTCTGCTACAGACTTCTGGCAACACTCCAGCTGTGGTGTTACCCAGTGCTACAACAATTGTTCTATAAGGTTATTCCTGCAAGCGTGCTGTGAGTGAATGAGGTTTTTGCCAAATTCTTCTTCATTTCCTGATTACTGCTCAAAATCACGATGAATGTTACACCTAGAAAGCGTGCAAGTATTGTAGCTCTTAGAAAATATGCTGATTTGAGTATCAGACAGACCACCGAAAATTTGAGCCTTGCAAAGTCAACTGTTGGTCGGATTCTAAATATAGCTGACGACACTGGTGATTGTGGAGCTCTGCGTCGAGGAAGATGTGGAAGAAAATACAAGACAACACCTCACGATGAGAAGGTTATCATAAGAAATACATAGTGTGAAGGATCACAAGAAAATCAGAAAAGATCTACAAAGATTTGGCTTCAGCTGCGTAAATGTTGATTCTTCAACTGTTCGACGAAGGCTCCTTGAGGTTGGCAGCACTGCCAGAAAGCCGGTAAAGAAACAATTATTGACTGCTGCTACAAAAAACGGCTGCGGTGGGCACTCCATCACAAGGGATGGATGACAGATGAATGGAGAAAAGTTATATTTTCTGGTGAGGTGCATTTTGAAGTACATTTCTCACTACCAGTGGTAGTGAGACGGAGCAAAGGGGGACACATTCAACAAGCGCCAAAACACACACCTAAGATCTTTTGTGGTAGTTTTATTGCTAAACCCCTGGACGACTTGTTACTGTTGAGGGAACAATGAACAGTGACAAATACAAGGCAATCCTGGCAACTCAATGGCTTCCCATTGTGGATAGAGACTTTCCTGTTGGAGAAGCAATTTCCAACAGGATCTTGCTCCATGCCTGGTCATAGACCGGGCCGCGGGGACGTCGATCCCCGGAATGCCCTCCAGGTAGGTAGGTATGCCACACTTCCAGAAAAATGCTGACATTCTTCAAAGAGAAATTGGGCTAAACGTTCTAAATTGGCCTGGAAACTCTTGACCTCAACTCAATTGAGAGCAACAATAACCAAACGCAGGATCACGAAACAAGACTATTCAAGTGTGGAGAAGCTAACTGCTGCTGTTATTAGGACCTGGTACCACCACGAACAACTTGCCAAAATGTGTTCAACATTGACAGATTGTATACCAAAGCTGCAGCAATGATTATAAAAGCAACTGATAGTCAACTCTTATTAAATCAGTTATCCGTCACATCATTCCCATGTATTTTTCAAACATTAATTCTCCACTGGTTCTTTTCTCCTCCTGAGTTATTAGATTTAATGCCTCAAGATTTCTCATATTTCAACTGTTAATATAATAATAATCACCATTACAACCTTCACCACAATTCAGACTCTCAAAGGGTTTTTGAAATGACCATTTCTCCACATGAAAAGATAATATAGAATAAAGTATAACAAAATAAAATAAAAAAAATATATTGATAATATGTAAAAAATTATATTAACATAAAAGGCAAATCAATCAAAAATGAAATTTTCCTAACTGAAGCAAATAATGAAAAAAAAAAAATGTGAAGCAAAGTTAATATATGCAATATATAGATGGAATTCCGAAGTGCCAATGGACGTGGTAAGTAGCTGTCAGTATTGACGTTGTGTGAGACGAGGTAGTCGCTAGTGGACACCACTCCAGTATAAAATTCAGCCCTGGACTGAGAGTACAGATGTCAATATTGTTTCACCGATGGAAGATTCTGGCTTTGCTTACTCTATGGAGGTTTGCTGATGGGCTTTGAAGACAACAGATGATCAGTTACAAAGGTGATGCGACACACTGCTGTCTTCAGTTGAAGATGAGGATAAGTTTCTTATAAAGTTTTGCTGATGTCGAGTGACCCAGTTCAATCAACGACGCTGAAAAACAAAAATAACAAAACGTTCAAACCCCGGACAAGTAGTCACTCACAAGACAGGCAGAAGGTAGTCACTCACAAGACAGGCAGAAGGTAGTCACTCAAAGACACAGAGGTAGTCATGACAGGGAAGTGTACCCCAAGACAGGCAGAAGGTAGTCACTCACAGACAGGCAGAAGGTGTCACTCAAAGACAGGCAGAGGTGTCACCACAAGACAGGCAGAAGTGTCACCACAGACAGCGAGGTAGTCACTCAAGACAGCAGAGGTAGTCACTCACAAGACAGGCAGGTGCTAGAAGGAGTGTCCTACAAGACAGGCAGAAGGTGCACTCACAGACAGGCAGAAGTGTCACCACAGACAGGCAAAGGTAGTCACTCACAGACAGAGGGTAGTCACTCAACAGGCAGAAGGTAGTCACTCCAAGACAGGCAGAAGGTTGTCACTCCAAGACAGGCAGAAGGTAGTCACCAAGACGGCAGAAGGTGTCACTCAAGACAGGCAAAGGTGTCCTACAAGACAGGCAAAGTAGTCACTCACAAGACACGGTGTCAACTGACGGCAGAAGGTAGTCACTCACAAGACAGGCAGAAGGTGTCACTCACCGAAGACAGGACAGAGGTAGTCACTCACAAGACAGGAGAGGTAGTCACCACAAGACAGGCGAAGGTAGCACTCACAAGACAGGCAGAAGGTAGTCACTCACAAGACAGGCAGAGTAGTCACTCACAAGACAGGCAGAAGGTAGTCACTCACAAGACAGGCAGAAGGTAGTCACTCAATGACAGGCAGAAGGTAGTCACTCACAAGACAGCAGAAGGTAGTCACTCACAAGACAGGCAGAAGGTAGTCACTCACAAGACAGGCAGAAGGTAGTCACTCACAAGACAGGCAGAAGGTAGTCACTCACAAGACAGGCAGAAGGTAGTCACTCACAAGACAGGCAGAAGGTAGTCACTCACAAGACAGGCAGAAGGTAGTCACTCACAAGACAGGCAGAAGGTAGTCACTCACAAGACAGGCAGAAGGTGTCCTCAGACAGGCAGAAGGTAGTCACTCACAAGACAGGCAGAAGGTAGTCACTCACAAGACAGGCAGAAGGTAGTCACTCACAAGACAGGCAGAAGGTAGTCACTCACAAGACAGGCAGAAGGTAGTCACTCACAAGACAGGCAGAAGGTAGTCACTCACAAGACAGGCAGAAGGTAGTCACTCACAAGACAGGCAGAAGGTAGTCACTCACAAGACAGGCAGAAGGTAGTCACTCACAAGACAGGCAGAAGGTAGTCACTCACAAGACAGGCAGAAGGTAGTCACTCACAGACAGGCAGAAGGTAGTCACTCACAAGACAGGCAGAAGGTAGTCACTCACAAGACAGGCAGAAGGTAGTCACTCACAAGACAGGCAGAAGGTAGTCACTCACAAGACAGGCAGAAGGTAGTCACTCACAAGACAGGCAGAAGGTAGTCACTCACAAAAGACAGGCAGAAGGTAGTCACTCACAAGACAGGCAGAAGGTAGTCACTCACAAGACAGGCAGAAGGTAGTCACTCACAAGACAGGCAGAAGGTAGTCACTCACAAGACAGGCAGAAGGTAGTCACTCACAAGACAGGCAGAAGGTAGTCACTCACAAGACAGGCAGAAGGTAGTCACTCACAAGACAGGCAGAAGGTAGTCACTCACAAGACAGGCAGAAGGTAGTCACTCACAAGACAGGCAGAAGGTAGTCACTCACAAGACAGGCAGAAGGTAGTCACTCACAAGACAGGCAGAAGGTAGTCACTCACAAGACAGGCAGAAGGTAGTCACTCACAAGACAGGCATAAGGTAGTCACTCACAAGACAGGCAGAAGGTAGTCACTCACAAGACAGGCAGAAGGTAGTCACTCACAAGACAGGCAGAAGGTAGTCACTCACAAGACAGGCAGAAGGTAGTCACTCACAAGACAGGCAGAAGGTAGTCACTCACAAGACAGGCAGAAGGTAGTCACTCACAAGACAGGCAGAAGGTAGTCACTCACAAGACAGGCAGAAGGTAGTCACTCACAAGACAGGCAGAAGGTAGTCACTCACAAGACAGGCAGAAGGTAGTCACTCACAAGACAGGCAGAAGGTAGTCACTCACATGACAGGCAGAAGGTAGTCACTCACAAGACAGGCAGAAGGTAGTCACTCACTAGACAGGCAGAAGGTAGTCACTCACAAGACAGGCAGAAGGTAGTCACTCACAAGACAGGCAGAAGGTAGTCACTCACAAGACAGGCAGAAGGTAGTCACTCACAAGACAGGCAGAAGGTAGTCACTCACAAGACAGGCAGAAGGTAGTCACTCACTAGACAGGCAGAAGGTAGTCACTCACAAGACAGGCAGAAGGTAGTCACTCACAAGACAGGCAGAAGGTAGTCACTCACTAGACAGGCAGAAGGTAGTCACTCACAAGACAGGCAGAAGGTAGTCACTCACAAGACAGGCAGAAGGTAGTCACTCACAAGACAGGCAGAAGGTAGTCACTCACAAGACAGGCAGAAGGTAGTCACTCACATGACAGGCAGAAGGTAGTCACTCACAAGACAGGCAGAAGGTAGTCACTCACTAGACAGGCAGAAGGTAGTCACTCACAAGACAGGCAGAAGGTAGTCACTCACAAGACAGGCAGAAGGTAGTCACTCACAAGACAGGCAGAAGGTAGTCACTCACAAGACAGGCAGAAGGTAGTCACTCACAAGACAGGCAGAAGGTAGTCACTCACTAGACAGGCAGAAGGTAGTCACTCACAAGACAGGCAGAAGGTAGTCACTCACAAGACAGGCAGAAGGTAGTCACTCACTAGACAGGCAGAAGGTAGTCACTCACAAGACAGGCAGAAGGTAGTCACTCACAAGACAGGCAAAGGTAGTCACTCACAAGACAGGCAGAAGGTAGTCACTCACAAGACAGGCAGAAGGTAGTCACTCACAAGACAGGCAGAAGGTAGTCACTCACAAGACAGGCAGAAGGTAGTCACTCACAAGACAGGCAGAAGGTAGTCACTCACTAGACAGGCAGAAGGTAGTCACTCACAAGACAGGCAGAAGGTAGTCACTCACTAGACAGGCAGAAGGTAGTCACTCACAAGACAGGCAGAAGGTAGTCACTCACAAGACAGGCAGAAGGTAGTCACTCACAAGACAGGCAGAAGGTAGTCACTCACATGACAGGCAGAAGGTAGTCACTCACAAGACAGGCAGAAGGTAGTCACTCACTAGACAGGCAGAAGGTAGTCACTCACAAGACAGGCAGAAGGTAGTCACTCACAAGACAGGCAGAAGGTAGTCACTCACAAGACAGGCAGAAGGTAGTCACTCACAAGACAGGCAGAAGGTAGTCACTCACAAGACAGGCAGAAGGTAGTCACTCACTAGACAGGCAGAAGGTAGTCACTCACAAGACAGGCAGAAGGTAGTCACTCACAAGACAGGCAGAAGGTAGTCACTCACTAGACAGGCAGAAGGTAGTCACTCACAAGACAGGCAGAAGGTAGTCACTCACAAGACAGGCAGAAGGTAGTCACTCACAAGACAGGCAGAAGGTAGTCACTCACAAGACAGGCAGAAGGTAGTCACTCACAAGACAGGCAGAAGGTAGTCACTCACAAGACAGGCAGAAGGTAGTCACTCACAAGACAGGCAGAAGGTAGTCACTCACAAGACAGACAGAAGGTAGTCACTCACTAGACAGGCAGAAGGTAGTCACTCACTAGACAGGCAGAAGGTAGTCACTCACAAGACAGGCAGAAGGTAGTCACTCACAAGACAGACAGAAGGTAGTCACTCACAAGACAGGCAGAAGGTCTTTAAGAGAAATGGTGAGAACTAAGATAAAATTACTTTAAAATACCGAAGTCAAATCAGGTCTGGTTAAATTAATCAAAATCAACCTAACATAAAGCGAAATAAGAGTGGAATTTCATACTTACAAACTTGGTGGCCGCAGGAAGTCAAGTGATGGGAAGTCCCACTACCACCATCACTACCACCATCACCACCACCATCACTACCACCATCACCACCACCATCACCACCACCATCACTACCACCATCACTACCACCATCACCACCACCATCACTACCACCATCACTACCACCATCACCACCACCATCATTCATTCATGCCTCTACTCTCATCTAACAAACTTTTCCCTCATAATCACCACCGTCACCACCACCATCATCACCACCACTATCACCACCATCATCACTGTCATCACCATCATCACCACCACCATCAGCACCACCATCACCACCCCATCACACCCCCACCACCACCATCATCACTACCAGCACTGAGGGAAATCAGGAAAATTATCTGATTCCCCAACCTTTAGATCCTCAGTAGGGGAGAAAAAGATGAGGGGAGGTGAGGTAACGTGAGTCAAGATGAGAACCCACTTATGCCTACACGACGTTGCCATATTTCTGTATCCACTCTTAAGATAAGTTAGATTTAGACAGAGTAATTTACGTTTGTATCTACAATTACGCTCACGCATGCTTGCTGGAAATCCAAGCCCCTAGCACACAAAACCTCTTTTACCCCCTCACTCCAACCTTTCCTAGGCCGACCCCTACCCCGCCTTCCTTCCACTACAGATTTATACACTCTCGAAGTCATTCTGTTTCGTTCCATTCTCTCTACATGTCCGAACCACCTCAACAACCCCTCCTCAGCTCTCTGGATAATAGTTTTGGTAATCCCGCATCTCCTCCTAATTTCCAAACTCCGAATTCTCTGCATTATATTCACACCACACATTGACCTCAGACATGACATCTCCACTGCCTCCAGCCTTCTCCTCGTTGCAACAATCATCACCCATGCTTCACACCCATATAAGAGTGTTGGTATAACTATACTCTCATACATTCCCCTCTTTACTTCCATGGAAAAAGTTCTTTGTCTCCACAGACTCCGAAGTGCTCCACTCACCCTTTTCCCTTCATCAATTCTATAATTCACTTCATCCTTCATAGACCCATCTGCTGGCATGTCCAATCCCAAATATCTGAATACATTCACCTCTTCCATACTCTCTCCCTCCAATCTGATATCCAATCTTTCGTCACCTAATCTTTTTGTTATCCTCATCACTTTACTCTTTAATATATTTACTTTCAATTTTCTTCTTTTACACACCCTACCAAATTCATCCACCAACCTCTGCAACTTCTCTTCAGAATCTGCCAAAAGCACAGTGTCATCAGCAAAAAGCAACTGTGACAACTCCCACTTTGTATTTGATTATTTGTCTTTTAACCCCACACCTCTTGCCAAGACCCTTGCATTAACTTCTCTTGCAACCCCATCTATAAATATATTGAACAACCACAGTGACATCACACATCCTTGTCTAAGGCCAACTTTTACTGCGAAATAATATCCCTCTCTCCTACACACTCTAACCTGAGCCTCACTATCCTCAGAAAAGCTCTTCACTGCTTTCAGTAGCCTACCTCCTATTCCATAC
Organism: Cherax destructor; assembly: GCA_009830355.1. Taxonomy (NCBI): domain Eukaryota; kingdom Metazoa; phylum Arthropoda; class Malacostraca; order Decapoda; family Parastacidae; genus Cherax; species Cherax destructor. The sequence goes on along the minus strand of WNWK01013024.1, from coordinate 22,047 downwards.
ACCTGCAACATCTGCCATATTGCCCCCCTATCCACCCTATCATACGCTTTTTCCAAATCCATAAATGCCACGAAAACCTCTTTACCCTTATCTAAATACTGTTCACCTATATGTTTCACTGTAAACACTTGGTCTACACACCCCCTACCTTTCCTAAAGCCCCCTTGTTCATCTGCTATCCTGCTCTCCGTCTTACTCTTAATTCTTTCAATAATAACTCTACCATACACTTTACCTGGTATACTCAACAGACTTATTCCCCTATAATTTTTGCACTCTCTTTTGTCCCCTTTGCCTTTATACAAAGGAACAATACACGCTCTCTGCCAGCCAATACGTACCTTACCCTCTTCCATACATTTAATAAATAATAGCACCAACCACTCCAAAACTATATCCCCGCCTGCTTTAAACATTTCTATCTTTATCCCATCAATCCCAGCTGTCTTACCCCCTTTCCTTCTACCCACTGCCTCACGAACGTCTCCCACACTCACAACTGGCTCTTCCACACTCCTACAAGATGTTATTCCTCCTTGCCCTATACACGAAATCACAGCTTCCCTGTCTTCATCAACATTTAACAACTCCTCAGAATATTCCCTCCATCTTCCTGATACCTCTAACTCTCCATTTAATAACTCTCCTTTCCTATTTTTAACTGTCAAATCCATTTGTTCCCTAGGCTTCCTCAACTTATTAATCTCACTCCAAAACTTTTTCTTATTTTCAATAAAATTTGTTGATAACATCTCACCCACTCTCTCATTTGCTATCTTTTTACATTGCTTCATCACTCTCTTAACCTCTCTTTTTCTCTCCATATACTCCTCCCTCCTTGCATCACTTCTACTTTGTAAAAACCTCTCATAAGCTACCTTTTTCTCCCTTACTACTCTCTTTACATCATCATTCCACCAATCGCTCTTCTTCCCTCCCGCACCCACTTTTCTGTAACCACAAACTTCTGCTGAACACTCTAACAGTACATTCTTTAACCTACCCCATACATCTTCAACCCCATTGCTTACACTCTCACTAGCCCTTCTATCCTCCAATAGTTGTTTATATCTTACCCTAACCGCCTCCTCTTTTAGTTTATAAACCTTCACCTCTCTCTTACTTACTGCTTCTATTTTCCTTGTATCCCATCTACCATTTACTCCCACTTTAGCTACAACTAAAAAGTGATCTGATATATCTGTGGCCCCTCTATAAACATGTACATCCTGAAGTCTACTCAACAGTCTTTTATCTACCAATACATAGTCCAACAAACTACTGTCATTACGCCCTCCATCATAACTTGTATACTTATTTATCCTCTTTTTCTTAAAATATGTATTACCTATAACTAAACCCCTTTCTATACAAAGTTCAATCAAAGGGCTCCCATTATCATTTACACCTGGCACCCCAAACTTACCTACCACACCCTCTCTACATGTTTCTCCTACCTTAGCATTTAGGTCCCCTACCACAATTATTCTATCACTTGGTTCAAAAGTTCCTATAAATTCTCTTAACATCTCCCAAAATCTCTCTCCTCTACACTCCTCTCTTCTCCAGGTGCATACACGCTTATTATGACCCACTTTTCGCATCCGACCCTTATTTTAATCCACATAATCCTTGAATTTACACATTTATATTCCCTCTTCTTCTTCCATAACTGCTCCTTCAACATTATTGCTACTCCTTCCTTAGCTCTAACTCTCTCAGATACTCCTGACTTAATCCCATTTATTTCTCCCCACTGAAACTCGCCTACCCCCTTCAGCTTTGTTTCGCTTAGGGCCAGAACATCCAACTTCTTTTCATTCATAACATCAGCAATCATCTCTTTCTTATCATCTGCACTACATCCAAGCACATTCAAACATCCTAGTTTTATAAAGTTTTTCTCCTCTTTTTTAGTGAATGTGTACAGGAGAAGGGGTTACTAGCCCATTGCTCCCAGCATTTTAGTCGCCTCATACGACACGCATGGCTTACGGAGGAAGGATTCTTTTCCACTTCCCCATGGACAATAGAGGAAATAAAGAAGAACAAGAGCTATTAAAGAAAAAGAAGAAAAACCTATATGTGTGTATGTATATATATGCATGTGCATGCCTGTGTAGTGTGACCTACGTGTAAGTAGAAGTAGCTAGATATACCTGTTATCCAGAGTGTTTATGAGACAGAAAAAAGAGACCAGCAATCCTACCATCATGTAAAACAGTTTCAAGTTTCTGTTTCACAGTCACCTGGCAGGACGGTAGTACCTTCCTTGGTGGTTGCTGTCTACCAACCTACTAAAAGAGGTTTTGTGTGCTAGGGGCTTGGATTTCCAGCAAGCATGTGTGAGCGTATTTGATAGGAGTGAATGGAGACAAATGGTTTTTAATACTTGACGTGCTGTTGGAGTGTGAGCAAAGTATCATTTATGAAGGGATTCAGGGAAACCGGCAGGCCGGACTTGAGTCCTGGAGAAGGGAAGTACAGTGTCTGCACTCTGAAGGAGGGGTGTTAATGTTGCAGTTTTGTAACTGTAGTGTAAAGCACCCCTCTGGCAAGACAGTGATGGAGTGAATGATAATGAAAGTTTTTCTTTTTCGGGCCACCCTGCCTTGGTGGGAATCGGCCGATGTGTTAATAAAAAAAAAAAATCTACAATTACCATTCACAGTGTACACAAATTGACAATGGGCATTTGACCATGTCCATGAGGGCACACTTGCCCACGCCGGGCACCCCGGCTTCAGTCACAAACATAACATAGCGAGTGAAGAGGGTAGTGTACGAAGCTCTGGCTAACAGAGCCGAATTATCAACTACCTAGTTATAGAGCCACTTACCCTACACTAGACCAGTACAGTGAAGTAGTTTGACATTAGTTAACACATTTCACTACGAATTAAATAACATTTTGCAGCTACAAGGCGGTTGCAGAGTGTGACTCCTACAAGTATCTCAGGGATTTCTTGCTGGAGTGATATAGACCCACACACTCCACGACAGTAAGTACCCATTAACAGTATCATTAAATGCGCATTTCTTGGATGTTGCGGGGGGCTGACTAGTGTGAGAGGCCTTACCACAGCCTCCAGCTCACCAGAGATACCTGCAGCTGGCTCACTACACTGCCCAGTGGGAACTAAAGGTAAGAATGCAGTTAGCTATAAATGGGACGGCAGGTTTCTGGGATGAATTCTGCTAATGGTTTGTTTGGATCAGCTAAACAGACATACACCCACACACACACCCTCTGTTCTCCACCACCACCACCACCATCGTCACCACCACCATCATCACCACCACTATCATCATCACCACCACCACCATCGTCACCACTACCATCATCACCACCACTATCATCATCACCACCACTACCACCATCACTCCCACCATCATCACCACCATCATCATCACCACCACTATCATCATCACCACCACTACCACCATCATCACCACCACCATCATCACCACCACCATCATCACCACCACCACCACCACCATCATCACCACCACTACCACCATCATCACCACCATCATCACCACCATCATCACCATCATTACCACCACCATCACCACTATCATCACCATCATTACCACCACCATCACCATCACCACTACCACCATCATCACCACCACCATCACCACCACCATCACCACCACCATCACCACCACCATCACCACCACCATCAGAATCACCACCACCATCATCATCACCACCACCATCATCATCACCACCACCATCACCACCACAATCATCACCATTACCACCACCATCATCATCACCACCACCACCATCATCACTACATGACTTCTCTATTCACTAAAGTACCCACCACCGCCGTTACCATTGCCATAACTTCCACCAGGTGACGCACCTTGGCACATGGTGTTACACACCATGACTTCACCATCACCACTACTACTGACTCTATTGCTTGTGCCACTAATGCTGTTGCAGCCACTTCTACCATCATCACCACCACCACCATCATCACTACCACCTCCATCACCCCCACCACAATCATCACCATCACCACCACCATTATCACCACCACCACCCCCATCATCACCACCACAGTGTCTGCAGTGTGTTTGGAAAGATAGTCACGGGTCGGGGATTTTATTCTTCCAGGCTTCACTGACGACACTTTCCGTCTCCTCCCTGCCCCCTTCCTTGTCTCCAGCCCATCTCCCTCTCTGCCCTTCCCTGCCCCCTTCCTTGTCTCCAGCCCATCTTCCTCTCTGCCCCTTCCCTGCCCCCTTCCTTGTCTCCAGCCCATCTTCCTCTCTGCCCCTTCCTGCCCCCTTCCTTGTCTCCAGCCCATCTCCCTCTCTGCCCCTTCCCTGCCCCCTTCCTTGTCTCCAGCCCATCTCCCTCTCTGCCCCTTCCCTGCCCCTTCCTTGTCTCCAGCCCATCTCCTCTCTGCCCCTTCCCTGCCCCCTTCCTTGTCTCCAGCCCATCTCCTCTCTGCCCCTTCCTGCCCCCTTCCTTGTCTCCAGCCCATCTCCCTCTCTGCCCCTTCCCTGCCCCCTTCCTTGTCTCCAGCCCATCTCCCTCTCTGCCCCTTCCCTGCCCCCTTCCTTGTCTCCAGCCCATCTCCCTCTCTGCCCCTTCCCTGCCCCCTTCCTTGTCTCCAGCCCATCTCCCTCTCTGCCCCTTCCCTGCCCCCTTCCTTGTCTCCAGCCCATCTCCCTCTCTGCCCCTTCCCTGCCCCTTCCTTGTCTCACCATCTTCTGCCCTTCTGCCCTTCCTTGTCTCCAGCCATCTCCTCTCTGCCCCTTCCTGCCCCCTTCCTTGTCTCCTTCCCAGCTCCCTTCTGCCCCCTCCCTTCCACTCCCAGTCCTCTCATCGCCTCTCCACGCCATTCTTCCTACTGGCCTTAAGACAGAGAAATGAGCCCCTTACGGAAGCGGAAAGAGCTCCTTAAGACAAAGAAACGAGCTCTTTAGGAAAGAGGAATGAGCTCCTTAAGACAGAGAAATAAACTTTTTAAGACAGATGAAGAAGCTTCTTAAGACAGGTGAACCAGCTTTTTAGACAGATTAACAAGCTTCTTAGGACAGGTGAATAAGCTTTTTAAGACAGATTAACAAGCTTCTTAGGACAGGTGAATAAGCTTTTTAAGACAGATTAACATGCTTCTTAGGACAGGTGAATAAGCTTTTTAAGACAGATTATCAAGCTTCCTAAGACTTCAGAAAAGTTATCTCTTCTAAATTTCTCTTAACTCAGAATAACCATAACTGAGTAGGAATTTTTATTGTCATTAATTCCTGATTATCATCCAATAATGAGGTTCCCGAGGCGATGTAATTTTATGGAAATTTCTACTGATTTACTAATGATTTTAATTATATATCCCGCACCATGAACCACCACCATTACCATCACTACCATTGTCACTGTCTCCTATCACTACCATTATCTTTACAATTACCATCACTAGCATTAATTCTACCATCACCATCATCGTCTTTACCCCATTACCGTCACCCCAATTGTCTTCACTATCTCAATCGCAATATCATCACTATCACTTGCACTATCTCTCACCAGCCTCACTATCATCAAAACTTACTCACCATCACCCTCATCATATGCTCACCATAATAAAAATTACCCTCACCTCCACTATCATCACTATCATTATTCACCATCTCCCTCACCACCACTCCTCCTCCTTGACTTCCACATTATAGATATTAGGAGAGTCATCCTTCCACTTTTATCTAATAAAATATTAATAAATATATAATCATGTAGATAAACAGAAGCGTCAATAAATTAAAGGTTTTAAAATAAATGAAAGTATAATCATAAATGAATAAAAATAAAAAGAGAAATATCAAAGTATATATTTGCCTAGGATACTAAACGACATACACAGGATATATACACCGAGATGTGTATTTCTCTCAGCGTATGTATACTGAGAGATTACTTTAATCCTTATTTTTGGGATTATTGTTTTCTTTTCTGGTGGTGAAAAAGTTACAGCAGCTTTAATGACCTGGTGTAGTCGATAAGCTTGAATCTCCATTAATGAACCAACAACATGGCACTGGCACACGAAGGAGTAAATATGGCTTAGTTTATAAGAATGTGGCATAACCAGTGAGGCAGAAACTGATGTCCAGCTTGCAATAGGTAGATCTTGTGACGCACTCGACCACACACCCAAGAGTGTGAATGGAGTGATAATACATGTACTCACTGGAGCGGAGGAGAGAGAGATATATGATAATATATACCTGGAAAGTACTCGAGGGCCTGGTTCCAAATCTGCACACTGCCATAACAACATACTGGAGTGAGAGATATGGGAGGAAGTGCAAAGTAAACCCAGGGAGGAGCAGGGGTGCGGTGGGCACAATAAGGGAACACTGTATCAACATCCGGGGTCCCTGACTATTCAACATCTTACCAGAAGATATCCGAAACACGGCTGGAACAAGTGTAGAAGCCTTCAAGAGGAAACTGGACAAGTATCTTTACCAGGTGCCTGATCAACCAGGCTGTGATGGATATGTGGGGCAACGGGCCTCCAGCAGCAACAGATTGGTTGACCAGGCAAGCACCAGACGAGCCTGGCCCATTGCCGGGCTCCGAGAGTAGTGAAACTCTCGAAACTCTTCAAAGGTATATCAAAGGTATGCCGATAAAGATGTTAGTACAGAATAAAGTCACAATACCTTGAGTTTGCAGTGTCTCTGGTCTCCCGTATTACATAAACCTCAACATAATTGTCCTCTTCCTCAACACCAGGAAAATAATGTGAGTGTCGTGATAGGCTGATACTTTCATTAATTTTCGCGTTTTCCCGAATTGACTGAATGAAAATTAACGATAAATTCGATGCGGTAATTTTAATATCCATTATTTTAACGGGTTGGTAAAAGAGAATACACCTCCCACACAGCTGGGTGTGAGGGGGAGGGGGAGGAAGGGAGGGGGGAGAGAGAGAGAGAGAGAGAGAGAGAGAGAGAGAGAGAGAGAGAGAGAGAGAGAGAGAGAGAATCAGACGTGATGTGTCCCGAGTGCAAAGGTGTAGTTCACTCAGCTCTCCATTAAGGTTAATTCATCCCGTACTCAACGCATGTCAAACAAAACCACTGTCCTGCATGTCATCTCAATAAGCTGGAAACACTGTTGACTAGAGCCCTCTATCTGTTAGTCGACCATCCTAGAATTGGTCTAGGGAACTAGGTGCTGCGGCCCCCTGAGGTTTCAGAGGTAGGGTGGGTAGCCTGGGTAGGTTATCTCGCTTCTATGAACACCTCAGACCGTCAGACCGTCTCGTGCCTCCAGTTAGTAAACACCATCCTGCAAACACCGATAGTGTTCTGATACACACTACTTTGTTTATCTTGTCCTGCTCTTTGTACATAGTGTACATACATTCTGATGATGGAAATATAAGAAACATTGTGTACACCTTCCTTGTCTTGACTGATCTCTAACTGATTGTACTCAAGCTGGTTCATAGCACCAACTCGTAGTACAAGTCCTTAGAAAAGTGCATTGGTTCCTGATATCTGCCTTAATGGAAAGACGTGTAGGAAAGATTTAATTCTCTGAACCAAGAGCCCATTACCAGCATCAAGACAAGACAGCTCTCCCGTCCATTACCAGCATCAAGACAAGACAGCTCTCCCGTGCATTACCAGCATCAAGACAAGACAGCTCTCCCGTGCATTACCAGCATCAAGACAAGACAGCTCTCCCGCCCATTACCAGCATCAAGACAAGACAGCTCTCCCGCCCATTACCAGCATCAAGACAAGACAGCTCTCCGTCCATTACCAGCATCAAGACAAGACAGCTCTCCGTGCATTACCAGCATCAAGACAAGACAGCTCTCCCGCCCATTACCAGCATCAAGACAAGACAGCTCTCCCGCCCATTACCAGCATCAAGACAAGACAGCTCTCCCGTGCATTACCAGCATCAAGACAAGACAGCTCTCCCGTGCATTACCAGCATCAAGACAAGACAGCTCTCCCGCCCATTACCAGCATCAAGACAAGACAGCTCTCCCGCCCATTACCAGCATCAAGACAAGACAGCTCTCCCGTGCATTACCAGCATCAAGACAAGACAGCTCTCCCGTCCATTACCAGCATCAAGACAAGACAGCTCTCCCGTCCATTACCAGCATCAAGACAAGACAGCTCTCCCATCCATTACCAGCATCAAGACAAGACAGCTCTCCCGCCCATTACCAGCATCAAGACAAGACAGCTCTCCCGTGCATTACCAGCATGAAGACAAGACAGCTCTCCCGTGCATTACCAGCATCAAGACAAGACAGCTCTCCCGTCCATTACCAGCATCAAGACAAGACAGCTCTCCCGTGCATTACCAGCATCAAGACAAGACAGCTCTCCCGTGCATTACCAGCATCAAGACAAGACAGCTCTCCCGTGCATTACCAGCATCAAGACAAGACAGCTCTCCCGTCCATTACCAGCATCAAGACAAGACAGCTCTCCCGTGCATTACCAGCATCAAGACAAGACAGCTCTCCCGCCCATTACCAGCATCAAGACAAGACAGCTCTCCCGTGCATTACCAGCATCAAGACAAGACAGCTCTCCGCCATTACCAGCATCAAGACAAGACAGCTCTCCCGTCCATTACCAGCATCAAGAAAAGACAGCTCTCCCGTCCATTACCAGCATCAAGACAAGACAGGTCTCCCGTCCATTACCAGCATCAAGACAAGACAGCTCTCCCGTCCATTACCAGCATCAAGACAAGACAGCTCTCCCGTGCATTACCAGCATCAAGACAAGACAGCTCTCCCGTCCATTACCAGCATCAAGACAAGACAGCTCTCCCGTGTATTACCAGCATCAAGACAAGACAGCTCTCCCGCCCATTACCAGCATCAAGACAAGACAGCTCTCCCGTCCATTACCAGCATCAAGACAAGACAGCTCTCCCGTCCATTACCTGCATCAAGACAAGACATCTCTCCCGTCCATTACCAGCATCAAGACAAGACAGCTCTCCCGTACATTACCAGCATCAAGACAAGACAGCTCTCCCGTCCATTACCAGCATCAAGACAAGACAGCTCTCCCGTCCATTACCAGCATCAAGACAAGACAGCTCTCCCGTCCATTACCAGCATCAAGACAAGACAGCTCTCCCGTCCATTATCAGCATCAAGACAAGACAGCTCTCCCGTCCATTACCAGCATCAAGACAAGACAGCTCTCCCGTCCATTACCAGCATGAAGACAAGACAGCTCTCACGTCCATTACCAGCATCAAGACAAGACAGCTCTCCCGTGCGAGGTCTCATTGTAGAGAAAGTTGAGACGTTGCTGCTGGAAATTACCTGAGAACCCACGACGTCAAATTTATAAAGAGTGAATGACATCAACCTAACAACCATCCACAATCATCCACAACCATCCACAACCATCCACAACCATTCACAACCATCCACAATCATCCACAATCATCCACAATCATCCACAACCATCCACAATCATCCACAATCCTACCTAACTATCTACAGTATTACAACACCATCCACATCCGTTCACAACTATTCACAACTATTAATAACAATACAAAATCATGCACATCAATTCACAACTATTCAGGAAAATTCAGAATCATTTACAATATTCTAAAAGCATCAACATTCATTCACAACACTTCACTGCCATCCACAACCATCCACACCATTCAGAAAAATTCAAAACCATTCATAGTAATTCAAAACCATCAACAACAAATCAAAATTCTCCACAACCATCCATAACAATTTACATTCATCCTCACTATACATAACAATCCAAAACCATAAACAAGTGTCCTTAACATCACCCACAAGACCTGATCACTTATCGGGCAGCGGGGGCGTTAACCCCCGAAACCCCCCTCCACAACAATCATAACAATCAGCTACAAAAATCGCAGCCATTGCAGAGACGATATGGATAAATATAACAAGGATATACAATTCAGTTTTTCCTTTATCCACAATCACAACCACCCACACCAATTTCAACTCCCTTCCATATGCAACAATCACCATCATCTCTACTACACACGAGATCACAACTTCTGCATCATCTTCAATCGAACTTGCAAGACAACCAATTCTGTCATGTTTGACTTTAATTAGGAAGCAATATTGATCTACGGTGACCTGTATTGCCCTTGTGACTCAGATCTCCCAGGAGGCTGTGACCTGTGATGTAGCCCTCCCAGGAGGCTGTGACATGTAAAAATAATATATACGTATATATATATATATATATATATATATATATATATATATATATATATATATATATATATATATATATGTCGTGCCGATTAGGTAAAACTGGTCAATTAGCAAGAACTCATCTAAAATTAAGTCCTTTCTAAAATTTTCTCTTATACGTTTAAAGATATATTTTTTTCATTTATGTTAATGTAAGAATTTTTAATTTTGTACCAAGAGAAACTTTGAAAACCTACCTAACCTTATTACAACAAGGGCAATTTAATTTAGCCTAACCCAACTAAATATATTTTAGATACGTTAACATTAATTTAATAATAAACAAACACAATGAAATATATTTTTTTCGTTATGTTCAGAATGATTTTGGCGAAATTATTGCATACACAAATTTTCACTTGTCTTATATGGCAAGGTGAGCGTTGCTATTTAAGCCAAAATCGCAAGTTTTACCTAATCGGCACGACATATATATATATATATATATATATATATATATATATATATATATATATATATTATATATATATATATATATATATATATATATATATATATATATATATATATATATATATATATATATATATATATATATATATATATATATATATATATATATATATATATATATATATATATATATATTATATATATATATATATATATATATATATATATATATATATATATATATATATATATATATATATATATATATATATATATTATATATATATATATATATATATATATATATATATATATATATATATATATATATATATATATATATATATATATATATATATATATATATATATATATATATATATATATAGGTAGTAGGTTGGTAGACAGCAACCACCCAGGGAGGTACTACCGTCCTGCCAGGTGACTGTGAAACAGAAACCTGAAACTGTTTTACATGATGGTAGGATTGCTGGTGTCTTTTTTTTTTCTGTCTCATAAACACGCTGGATAACAGGTATATATCTAGCTACTTCTACTTACACTTTAGGTCACACTACACTGGCATACACATGCATATATATACATACACACATCTAGGTTTTTCTTCTTTTCTTAATAGCTCTTGTTCTTTTTATTTTCTTTATTGTCCATGGGGAAGTGGAAAAGAATCTTTCCTCCGTAAGCCATGCGTGTCGTATGAGGCGACTAAGATGCCGGGAGCAATGGGCTAGTAACCCCTTCTCCTGTACAAATCTACTAAAAACGAGAAGAAGAAAAACTTTATAAAATTGGGTTGTCTGAATGTGCGTGGATGTAGTGCGGATGATAAGAAAGAGATGATTGCCGATGTTATGAATGAAAAGAAGTTGGATGTCCTGGCCCTAAGCGAAACAAAGCTGAAGGGGTAGGCGAGTTTCAGTGGGGAGAAATAAATGGGATTAAGTCAGGAGTATCTGAGAGAGTTAGAGCTAAGGAAGGGGTAGCAATAATGTTGAAGGATCAGTTATGGAAGGAAAAGAGGGAATATAAATGTGTAAATTCAAGGATTATGTGGATTAAAATAAGGGTCGGATGCGAAAAGTGGGTCATAATAAGCGTGTATGCACCTGGAGAAGAGAGGAGTGTAGAGGAGAGAGAGAGATTTTGGGAGATGTTAAGCGAATGTATAGGAACTTTTGAACCAAATGAGAGAGTAATTGTGGTAGGGGACCTAAATGCTAAAGTGGGAGAAACATGCAGAGAGGGTGTAGTAGGTAAGTTTGGGGTGCCAGGTGTAAATGATAATGGGAGCCCTTTGATTGAACTTTGTATAGAAAGGGGTTTAGTTATAGGTAATACATATTTTAAGAAAAAGAGGATAAATAAGTATACAAGATATGATGTAGGGCGTAATGACAGTAGTTTGTTGGACTATGTATTGGTAGATAAAAGACTGTTGAGTAGACTTCAGGATGTACATGTTTATAGAGGGGGTACAGATATATCAGATCACTTTTTAGTTATAGCTACAGTGGGAGTAAAAGGTAGATGGGATACAAGGAAAATAGAATCAGTAAGTAAAAGAGAGGTGAAGGTTTATAAACTAAAAGAGGAGGCAGTTAGGGTAAGATATAAACAACTATTGGAGGATAGATGGGCTAGTGAGAGTGTAGGCAATGGGGTCGAAAATGTATGGGGTAGATTTAAAAATGTAGTGTTAGAGTGTTCAGCAGAAGTTTGTGGTTACAGGCGAGTGGGTGCGGGAGGGAAGAGGAGCGATTGGTGGAATGATGATGTAAAGAGAGTAGTAAGGGAGAAAAAGTTAGCATATGAGAGGTTTTTACAAAGTAGAAGTGATGCAAGGAGGGAAGAGTATATGGGAGAAAAAGAGAAGTTAAAAGAGTGGTGAAGCAATGTAAAAAGAGAGCAGATGAGAGAGTGGGTGAGATGTTATCAGCAAATTTTGTTGAAAATAAGAAAAAGTTTTGGAATGAGATTAATAAGTTGAGGAAGCCTAGAGAACAAATGGATTTGACAGTTAAAAATAGGAGAGGAGAGTTATTAAATGGAGAGTTAGAGGTATCGGGAAGATGGAGAGAATATTTTGAGGATTTGTTAAATGTTGATGAAGACAGGAAGCTGTGATTTCGTGTGTAGGGCAAGGAGGAATAACATCTTGTAGGAGTGTGGAAGAGCCAGTTGTGGGTGTAGGGGAAGTTCGTGAGGCAGTGGGTAGAATGAAAGGGTAAGGCAGCTGGGATTGATGGGATAAAGATAGAAATGTTAAAAGCAGGTGGGGATATAATTTTGGAGTGGTTGGTGCTATTATTTAATAAATGTATGGAAGAGGGTAAGGTACCTAGGGATTGGCAGAGAGCGTGTATTGTTCCTTTGTATAAAGGCAAAGGGGACAAAAGAGAGTGCAAAAATTATAGGGGAATAAGTCTGTTGAGTGTACCTGGTAAAGTGTATGGTAGAGTTATTATTGAAAGAATTAAGAGTAAAACAGAAAGCAGGATAGCAGATGAACAAGGGGGCTTTAGGAAAGGTAGGGGTGTGTAGACCAAGTGTTTACAGTGAAACATATAGGTGAACAGTATTTGGATAAGGGTAAAGATGTTTTTGTGGCATTTATGGATTTGGAAAAGGCGTATGATAGGGTAGATAGGGGGCAATGTGGCAGATGTTGCAGGTGTATGGAATAGGAGGAAGGTTACTGAAAGCAGTGAAGAGTTTTTATGAGGATAGTGAGGCTCAGGTTAGAGTGTGTAGGAGGGAAGGGGACTATTTCCCAGTAAAAGTGGGCCTTAGACAAGGATGTGTGATGTCACCGTGGTTGTTCAATATATTTATAGATGGGGTTGTAAGAGAAGTGAATGCGAGGGTCTTGGCAAGAGGTGTTGGGCTAAAAGATAAAGAAGCAAATACAAAGTGGGAGTTGTCGCAGTTGCTTTTTGCTGATGACACTGTGCTTTTGGGAGATTCTGAAGAGAAGCTGCAGAGGTTGGTGGATGAATTTGGTAGGGTGTGTAAAAGAAGAAAATTGAAAGTGAATATAGGAAAGAGTAAGGTGATGAGGATAACAAAAAGAATAGGTGACGAAAGATTAGATATCAGATTGGAGGGAGAGAGTATGGAGGAGGTGAATGTATTCAGATATTTGGGAGTGGACATGTCGGCGGATGGGTCTATGAAGGATGAGGTGAATCATAGAATTGATGAGGGGAAAAGGGTGAGTGGAGCACTTCGGAGTCTGTGGAGACAAAGAACCTTGTCCATGGAAGTAAAGAGGGAATGTATGAGAGTATAGTTATACCAACGCTCTTATATGGGTGTGAAGCATGGGTGATGAATGTTGCAACGAGGAGAAGGCTGGAGGCAGTGGAGATGTCATGTCTGAGGTCAATGTGTGGTGTGAATATAATGCAGAGAATTCGGAGTTTGGAAATTAGGAGGAGGTGCGGGATTACCAAAACGATTGTCCAGAGAGCTGAGGAGGGTTGTTGAGGTGGTTTGGACATGTAGAGAGAATGGAACGAGACAGAGTGACTTCGAGAGTGTATAAATCTGTAGTGGAGGGAAGGCGGGGTAGGGGTCGGCCTAGGAAAGGTTGGAGGGAGGGGGTAAAGGAAGTTTTGTGTGCGAGGGGCTTGGACTTCCAGCAAGCATGTGTGAGCGTATTTGATAGGAGTGAATGGAGGCATATGGTTTTTAATACTTGACGTGCTGTTGGAGTGTGAGCAAAGTAACATTTATGAAGGGATTCAGGGAAACCGGCAGGCCGGACTTGAGTTCTGGAGATGGGAAGTACAGTGCCGGCACTCTGAAGGAGGGGTGTTAATGTTGCAGTTTTATAACTGTAGTGTAAAGCACCCTTCTGGCAAGACAGTGATGGAGTGAATGATGATGAAAGTTTTTCTTTTTCGGGCCACCCTGCCTTGGTGGGAATCGGCCGATGTGTTAATAAAAAAAAAAAAAATATATATATATATATGTCGTGCCGATTAGGAAAAACTTGCGATTTTGGCTTAAATAGCAACGCTCACCTTGCCATATAAGACAAGTGTATGCAAGAATTTGTGTATGCAAGAATTTCGCCAAAATCATTCTGAACATAATGAAAAAAATATATTTCATTGTGTTTGTTTATTATTAAATTAATGTTAACGTATCTAAAATATATTTAGTTGGGTTAGGCTAAATTAAATTGAGCTTGTTGTAATAAGGTTAGGTAGGTTTTCAAAGTTTCTCTTAGTACAAAATTATTAATTCTTATATTAACATAAATGAAAAAAATATATCTTTAAACGTATAAGAGAAAATTTTAGAAAGGACTTAATTTTAGATGAGTTCTTGCTAATTGACCAGTTTTACCTAATCGGCACGACATATATATATATATATATATATATATATATATATATATATATATATATATATATATAAGTGGATTCAGGGAAACCTGTTAGCCGGACTAGAGTCCTAGAAATGGGAAGTACAATGCCTGCACTTTAAAGGAGGGGTCTGGGATAGTGACAGCTGGGAGGGACTTATTCTCAGCTGTCGTATCTGAGCTCCTCTGCAAAGACAGTGATTATGTATGAGTGAGGTGAAAGTGTTGAATGATGATGAAAGTATTTTCTTTTTGGGGATTTTCTTTCTTTTTGGGTCACCCTGCCTTGGTGGGAGACGGCCGACTTGTTGAAAAAAAAAAAAAAAATATATATATATATATATATGTGTGTGTGTGTGTGTGTGTGTGTGTGTGTGTGTGTGTGTGTGTTGCTGAATAAGTAAAACTGGTTAATTAGCAAGAACTCATTTAAAATCCTTTCTAAAAAAAATTCTTATACGTTTAAAGATATATATTTTTTTCATTTATGTTAATGTAAAAATTAATATTTTTTGTACCCAAAGAAGCTTAGAAAGCCTACTTAACCTTATTATAACAAGAACAATTTAATTTAGCCTAATCCAACTAAATATAATTCAGATAATTTAATAATAAACAAACACAATGAAATATTTTTTTTTTCGTTAGGTTCAGAATGATTTTTGCGAAATTATTGCATATACAAATTTTCGCTTGCCTTATTCAGCAAGAAGAACGTTGTTATTTAAACCAAAATAGCAAGTTTTACCTATTCGGCACGACATATATAAATATATATATATGTGGGTTCGAATCCTTGGCTAGTAGCAGTGTTGTTATTGATCAATACCACTCGTGCGTGGTTACAATAATATAAAATACTGCTTGTTGGGCTAGTATTTCAAACAGGGAGGAGAATGAAATTAGCTCAGAGGCACCCACACCACCGTATATCTACGGATGACGGGTACAACACCTAGCGTGGACTAGAGCATCATGTGTTTTCGCTCACCGTTCGTGGGTACAATAATATATATATATATATATATATATATATATATATATATATATATATATATATATATATATAATTAATCATTGTTTTACTGTACATTGACCCCTCAGAACCACTAAAAGATATCTTTAATTTTCATTTAAACACATTTATTTAAACTACATTAAATTCACTATTATATATAGCTCACTATATCAATAGGTCTTCAGTGGTCTCACAATTATAAAATATTTTATACCTGGATGGCTGAGAAAATTCTTGCAAAACTGTGGGGAAAATTAGCTCCAAAAATGTTGCAAAATAATGAGAGGCAGACAGTGTCCAGTGCTCCGCTGAAGAATTTTCCATAAATATATTGGTAAAACGCTGGTCTCTAAATTTTCATATACTGCCCCAGATCATGCGAGGAATATTAAAGTGATGGGGAAAGATGGAGAGAAGGAGAGAGAGAATGAGAAGGAGGGAAGAAGATGGGGAGGGAGGAAAAGGAGCAAGAAGAATTGGTGTGGGAGTGTGTATGTTTGAGATATATAGAGAGAAATATAAGACGAAAATGACGGGGAGAAAAAAGCAGAGGTGGTGGATAGAAGGTGGTAAACGGAAAGGCAATATAAATAACTTTGTGAATGAAAGTCGATCTTAAGGGTATGGAACCTAATATTGTAATGACAGTATAATGAAAATGATTATTAACAGTACAATAAAATTAATTTATACATTAAAAGATCAAAATAAATGTTAACTTGTGCAATGGTCATTCCTCCTCCTCCTGTAGGTGTCCTGGAGCCGTTATTGAGTGGAAGAGTTCCAGTATCCTGGAACAAGATTAAGAAACTTTCTGGGAACTACTCGAAGGGTTCACTGCCTCAGTCCACTCTGCCTTGGGCGATCGGTGGATGACCTCTGAAGTGGCTGACAACCTTGCTGAGGACTTTTTCTCTGTCTCCAGCGTTCAGGTTACAGTCGGAATTTCCAGGAGGTGAGGGGGCAGGAAGACTGCTCCCCTGTCACCTAAGAACAGTGCCAAGAAACCTTATAACTTTGAACTCAGCATGGTGTTGACTACGTCTTTGTTTACGTTTCCTTCTACAGGTCCGGGAAGGATCGTATGCAATACCAAATGTAACGCCACTTCCCTCTACGCTCCTGGCCTTTTTCTACTTACAGAGCTTTCAACGTTCAACCGGTAACATCTTTGATGCTGTTCGACTCCAGTCGACAATGGATAGCAGTTACTGGAAGATTTGGCCAGGCCTCTTCATATCATGTCTAAGATCCTGGATCTTTACCCGGACACATGTAGAAACAGCGTATAGTATAGCGTGTAGTCACTTTTTACAACGAAATATTGCCTCAGTGATTTTGAGGGTTGAGTACCTAATTATGTAGTGAAAATATGGTGCCCTGATGGGCACCATATTTGGGCAGCAAGTTGGGCAGTTTCAGAAGTTTGTAGGTCCTTGGCGCCACTAACTCTTTAGGAACCATCACATTACAATGACAATATATAATTTGTAGACAGTTTGCTGTTGACTCTGACCAGCATTTGTATAACGTGACTCAAGCTACGAGTAAAGCTGATAAGGGGTTGTTTGTCCATGCACAGAGGTTGTTGGTGGTTTTAGCTTTAATGTGTTTGAGATGTTATGAGAGTTCAATGTTAAGTTACGTGAATCTTTGTTGTTGTCAGGGGAACGCCTTACGCCTGATAAAAAAAGAATGGAAAAATAAATAAATAAATAAATAAACAACTCTATGATTAATAATGAAGATAAGTTTTTTAAGCCTTTTAATTAAAATTAAATAAGAATAAAATCTGGCCGTTGTGGTTCTGGTAAGATGTTAGGGGAGAAAGAAGTATGTAGAGCCCAGGATGGTCTTCTGATGTTTGAAGATATGGTGTAGGTTATCCTGGGTGGTGGTAATCATCCGATGTTATGGAATCTCCTATTACCACTTGGTTGTAGCACCACAAGTATGATGTTAGAGGTGAGGAGTAGTCGTAATATCCTCGAAGTCCCATAGACAGGCATCTTGCTCCTATATTAGGCGTCTAGCCTGGATCACCAGGCCAGCAGCAGAGCTGATAATAAAGAAAATAAACTGGTTACCCAAAGTTATATAAGTACAACATTTAAGAAAGACAAAGGGTGTTGTGCAATCTTAATGTCATTACTGGTAACCATAATACTCCTGGTAGATCACCTGACGTGATCAGGAGAAGAGTGGAGGTGAAGTGACTCTTCAAACTTCAACCCACACCAGGTAAGGTTAATACTACCAGGAGTAGAAATTAAAGCACCTCACATACAAGGAACTGGAGTTTCGCCTCAGCATGCTAGATAGAAGTGCGGGCAGTAATATGCTAATGGTTCCTGGCTGTCTGAACAACCCTAACCCCAATTAGTACCAGCTTTCCCTCACAGTTGTATAGGGTGCTTAATAATCTTCAGGTTCCAGAGCTATCTTAATTGGCAGTGTCCTCTTACTCCTTCTCTTCATCCTGCATCATTTTCTACTCCCTGCAATCACCTTCCTTCCAATATTCTTCCGCTCTCCAGCTTTCCTTTTTCTCCTCCTGCTCTCCTCTACTCTTCACTTTTGTCCTCCCTTCATTGACCTCGTGACCAAAGAAAATTGACGAATCACACAGTGAGTTTCACAATATTTTCAAGTAACTTGGCGGCTGCACAGGTAGTGGTGTGGACCACAGCTGCTGCTGCTGCACAGGTAGTGGTGTGGACCACAGCTGCTGCTGCACAGGTATTGGTGTGGACCACAGTTGCTGCTGCACAGGTAGTGATGTGGACCACAGTTGCTGCTGCACAGGTAGTAGTGTCGACCACAGTTGCTGCTGCACAGGTAGTGGTGTGGACCACAGTTGTTGCTGCACAGGTAGTGGTGTGGACCACAGTTGCTGCTGCACAGGTAGTGGTATGGACCACAGTTGCTGATGCACAGGTAGTGGTGTGGACCACAGTTGCTGCTGCACAGGTAGTGGTGTGGATCACAGTTGCTGCTGCACAGGTAGTAGTGTGGACCACAGTTGCTGCTGCACAGGTAGTGGTGTGGACCACAGTTGCTGCTGCACAGGTAGTAGTGTGGACCACAGTTGCTGCTGCACAGGTAGTGGTGTGGACCACAGTTGCTGCTGCACAGGTAGTGGTGTGGACCACAGTTGCTGCTGCACAGGTAGTGGTGTGGACCACAGTTGCTGCTGCACAGGTAGTGGTGTGGACCACAGTTGCGGCTGCACAGGTAGTGGTGTGGACCACAGTTGCTGCTGCACAGGTAGTGGTGTGGACCACAGTTGCTGCTGCACAGGTAGTGGTGTGGACCACAGTTGCTGCAGCACAGGTAGTGGTGTGGACCACAGCTGCTGCTGCACAGGTAGTGGTGTGGACCACAGTTGCTGCTGCACAGGTAGTGGTGTGGACCACAGTTGCTGCTGCACGGTAGTAGTGTGGACCACAGTGCGCCTGCAGGTAGTAGGTGGACCACAGTTCGCTGCAAGGTAGTGGTGGACCTGCACACTTGTTCCAATTGCTCCGTAGTTGCCTTGCTCTCACGTATTGTGGCCATTGCTCAGTAGTTGGACACATGTGGCTCACAGGTATTTGGACACAGGCGCTGCACAGGTAGTGTGTGGACCACAGTTGCTGCTGCACAGGTAGTGTGTGGACCACAGTGCTGCTGCACAGGAGTGGTGTGGACCACAGTTGCTGCTGCACAGGTAGTGTGTGGACCACAGTTGCTGCTGCACAGGTAGTAGTGTGGACCACAGTTGCTGCGCACAGGTAGTGGTGTGGACCACAGTTGTGCGCACAGGTAGTGGTGTGGACCACAGTTGCTGCTGCACAGGTAGTGGTTGGACCACAGTTGCTGAGCACAGGTAGTGGTGTGGACCACAGTGCTGCTGCACAGGTAGTGGTGTGGACCACAGTTGCTGCGCACAGGTAGTGTGTGGACCACAGTTGCTGCTGCACAGGTAGTGGTTGGACCACAGTTGCTGCTGCACAGGTAGTGTGTGGACCACAGTTGCTGCTGCACAGGTAGTGTGTGGACCACAGTTGCTGCTGCACAGGTAGTGGTGTGGACCACAGTGCTGCGCACAGGTAGTGGTGTGGACCACAGTTCTGCTGCACAGGTAGTGGTGTGGACCACAGTTGCGTCACAGGTAGTGTGTGGACCACAGTTGCTGCTGCACAGGTAGTGGTGTGGACCACAGTTGCTGCTGCACAGGTATGGTGGACCACAGTTGCTGCGCACAGGTAGTGGTGTGGACCACGTGCTGCGCACAGGTAGTGGTGTGGACCACAGTTGCTGCTGCACAGGTAGTGGTGTGGACCAGTTGCTGCGCACAGGTAGTGTGTGGACCACAGTTGCTGCTGCACAGGTAGTGGTGTGGACCACAGTTGCTGCTGCAAGGTAGTGTGTGGACACAGTTGCTTGCACAGGTAGGTGTGGACCACAGTTGCTGCTGCACGTAGTGGTGGACCACAGTGCTGCGCCAGGTAGTGTGTGGACACAGTGCTGCTGCACAGGAGTGTGTGGACCACAGTTGCGCGCACAGGTAGGTGTGACCAGTTGCTGCGCACAGGTAGTGGTGGACCACAGTTGCTGCTGCACAGGTAGTGGTGTGGACCACAGTTGCTGCAGCACAGGTAGTGTGTGGACACAGTTGCTGCTGCACAGGTAGTGGTGGCCACAGTTGCTGCGCACAGGTAGTGTGTGGACCACAGTTGCTGCGCACGGTAGTGTGTGGACCACAGTTGCTGCTGCACAGGTAGTGGTGTGACCACGTTGCTGCGCACAGGTAGTGTGTGGACCACAGTTGCTGCTGCACAGGTAGTGGTGTGGACCACAGTTGCTGCTCACAGGTAGTGTGTGGACCACAGTTGCTGCAGCACAGGTAGTGTGTGGACCACAGTTGTGCTGCACAGGTAGTGGTGGACCACAGTTGCTGCACAGGTAGTGGTGTGGACCACAGTGTGCTGGCACAGGTAGTAGTGTGGACAGTTGCTGTGCACAGGTTGTGTGGCGCTGCACAGGTAGTGGTGTGGACCACAGTTGCTGCGCACAGGTAGTGTGTGGACCACAGTTGCTGCTGCACAGGTAGTGGTGTGGACCACAGTTGCGCTGCACAGGTAGTAGTGTGGACCACAGCTGCTGCAGCACAGGTAGTGGTGTGGACCACAGTTGCTGCTGCACAGGTAGTGGTGTGGACCACAGTTGCTGCAGCACAGGTAGTGGTGTGGACCACAGTTGCTGCTGCACAGGTAGGGGTGTGGACCACAGTTGCGCTGCACAGGTAGTGTTGGACCACAGTTGTGCTGCACAGGTAGTGGTGTGGACCACAGTTGCTGCAGCACAGGTAGTGGTGTGGACCACAGTTGCGGCTGCACAGGTAGTAGTGTGGACCACAGTTGCGGCTGCACAGGTAGTGGTGTGAACCACAGTTGCTGCTGCACAGGTAGTAGTGTGGAACACAGTTGCTGCTGCACAGGTAGTAGTGTGGACCACAGTTGCTGCTGCACAGGTAGTGGTGTGGACCACAGTTGCTGCTGCACAGGTAGTGGTGTGGACCACAGTTGCTGCTGCACAGGTAGTGGTGTGGACCACAGTTGCTGCAGCACAGGTAGTGGTGTGGACCACAGTTGCTGCTGCACAGGTAGTGGTGTGGACCACAGTTGCTGCGCACAGGTAGTGGTGTGGACCACAGTTGCGGCGCACAGGTAGTGTGGACCACAGTTGCTGCTGCACAGGTAGTGGTGTGACCACAGTTGCTGCTGCACAGGTAGTAGTGTGGAACACAGTTGCTGCTGCACAGGTAGTGGTGTGGACCACAGTTGCTGCTGCACGGGTAGTAGTGTGGACCATTGCTGCTGCACAGGTAGTGGTTTGGGACCACATTGTGCTGCACAGGTAGTGGTGTGGACCACATGCTGCTGCTGGAG
>WNWK01013023.1:0-57090 GCA_009830355.1 Cherax destructor | reverse complement strand
CTTTCCACACTATCATCCCCCCTCCCCCCCCAAAAAATGGGGATGCCCCCCCCCCCCCTGTCAAAAAGTCCTTAATCCCCTGCCCCATAAGCACGCCTTTCCCGGTCCCCCTGCCCCCCAAAATCCCCCAAAAACCCCCCTTTCCCCATCCTGTTACCCAGATTTGGAAAAATCTTATAATCAGCCCCCCAAAAGGCACCAACGGCCTGTAGTTTACTAAAGGGGGTTCCCCCCCTTTCCCCCTTTCCCCACCAATACCATCCCCTTTTTCCCCCACCCCCTGTCCCACCCCCCCAAACCCCCTCCTCATCCTATTCATTACTTCTGTCACACCCCCCTCACTACCCCAGTTTCCTTTAGAACTCATTTGCCGCCCTTAAATTTTCCCGGGGTTTTTCCCCTCTCCCCCCCCCCTTTACCGCCTCCCAAACCTCTGCCTCACTAATGACCCCCCCCACCACCCTCCACCCACCCCCCCAAAATCCCCCCAAACCCCCCTCCATTTTTCATCCTTTTTCCCTTTTTCCCCCCTTCCCAAGATCCTTTTTTGGAAACCTTTTTGGCCACGTCCCCCCCCCCGTTGCCTAATTTCCACCCCCAAAAAAAAACCATCCACACTTCCATCCCCCCTTTCCATCGTTTCCCCTTTCCCCCCCTTTCATTGTCCCAATACGTGTTTTGAATGCCTATCCCCCACAAAACATCATCAATACCCGCTTGTATCCTACATGCCCTCAAACCTCTCATTCTGTACTTCCTATCAACCTATTCTTCACTCCCCTTATCTCCTGTAACCTTTCACATCCTGCCTGCGTAACAACCTGTAATTGGCCTCACAGGCTGTTGCATCCTATATCTCCATCTTCGCCTCCTCCTTACCCAAACCTTGGATAAATCCTTACGTAACTGCGGCTTTCCACCAACACCCACCAACCCACCACATTCTCTCCTCACGACCCTGTTCCCATAACCCATCCTAACTAACCCGCAAACTCCGCTCGCCATCACACCAGATAACAGCCGCACGTTCAATTTCCAGTACCCCCACCTGGCCGCACCTGACCAATCTACCTCAACCAACACCCCCATGGTCAGAGAAACCTACATCCACATACTAATCCCACCTACCACCACTGACCCTGACACATAAATCCTATCTAACCAAACGCAATCTTCCATAAAAAAGTACACTCCCGGGCCCCCTGCAACCCCAAATCTGCACATCCCCAACCCCTGCACTTGCAATAAATCTCTTCAACTCTCCCAACACACCCGCCTCCCCTCTAGGCTCAACATCCGCACCTGAATCACATTAAAATCCTCCCACACCTGACACCCCTGGCAAACTCCCAAGCATAAATTGCTTGTATCCTCTTACAAAACTCCACTTTCACCTCCTGGAATGATTCACAGCATGTAAACACCCAGGAAACATACCTCACCCCCACCCCCACTCCCCTCTCTACCTGAACACCTGACCTCCCACACCTTCCCTGGCGTAAAATGGGCAATAGACGTGACCGCTACCGCTACCCTCCCTTAATTTTCCTGACGTAACCAGCATACACCTTGTACCTCAACACTTCTTCAACTCACTCCCACATCTAAAATTGTGTTCTTAAAAAGCACACACAATTCATACCTCCTTAAAGTGCCTTCTACCCACGTCCGTGCATATCCCGTAACCTATTTACATTTAATGCCAGACACCTCTGAAAACTCCAGAAGACTTGCCCTTAGGCCGCGATGGAGGCCGGGCAGACCGCCTCCCCCTTACCAGCTTTACCCCATCAGCTTCCCACCCCTTGATCTGTTCACTACTATGCAACAACCCCAGGTCCTTTCTCGCCACCTCCACCATTGACTTTTTTTACCTGTCCTTCAAAGCAGCACATATCTTCACTCACAGTCCCCGGTACTGCCCTTTTCCCTGGACCCTGCCACCACTTCCATACTACCATCCATCTCTACACTCTCCCTGCCTGTGTACCTCTACCGATACTTGCTCCTGAACAATGGCTTGCTGCTCCCACAGCTGTTCACCAACTCATCCACCACATGCAGCTTCAATCACACCTTCACATGCCTCCCACTGAGCACGGCAATGGGTCATCCAACAACTCCTCAATGCCTCCGCCAAAGGGGCTTCCTCTATGCTGTCAGCCAGCGCCTCGGCGCCAGCAGCAGGCACCCGCCCTCCGATCGTGGCAGCGTCTGACACACCACCGTCGACCCTTCGACAATCTCTAATCCACAATTTAGGTCCAACCTCCTTGTCAACCACCGGGTCCTCACCTCCTCCCGCCCTCCTTCGCCCTGGTCTCGCGTCCAACATCCATTCTCGGTCCTCTCCTCTGCATGCAGTCCGCCGCCACATGCTCATACGCTCCACACATACCTGGCATGTCCTCCTCTGTCCCAGCATGTTACAGAGCTGGGTCCTAAAATCCCAGGACAACATAAGAAGAATGGGCCGTCGTAAAGTCATCTTGAGCGAGTATGTCCCATCGACCAGACCTACCAACGGTCCCTCACTCCACTTCCAGCCATTGCCGCATGCACGATGCCGTAAGTCCAAAAGCGGCTGATGTCCATGGATCTGATTCAAAGACACTTTTGACCCTGATCCACGTGTAGGTGGACACGTCTTTCAGTCTCTTGTAATCCAGAGTGCACTGTATATACCGTCTTGATGGCGATCACGGTCCTCTCTATGTAACTTCTAGCGTCAAGAACTTGACGAAGACTCTGTTAACTCCATTTAGAGCTACTCGTAAAATCTCCTATCTCCAACCCAGACATCTCTGTAAGATATTAGAGCACTGTTGTCACTGTGCCTGTTGCAACACCCCAGACACCATGTCTATACAGACGGTATTAATCCTAGGCTCCTGCTCGCTGTCGCCATGTTGACAGAAAAATGAAGTTCCAGTGCTCGCCGCAGGCAGCTTCGTGGAACAGCACACCCTCACACCACAAACGCTGGGTGGCTAATCAAGGGTAATTGGCCGTCATCGACAGTGCTACGTACGTTCTGTAAGCGATGGTCTGACATGACCATGATGTCATTATGTGTTAAAGAGGAGTTGGCAGGTTACAGAATGGGACAAATACTTACAACGACCGAGGCTATGAGTTGTTATGTAGAGAAATGGTTTGGTAAATATTTATCTGCGAGGGTGGGAAATGAGGTGGTGAGGAGTGTAGTTCTGGAAAGTATCTGGCCTAGGATAGGGGACAGTGGAAGGGAGGATATGGGAGGGGCAATAACTGAGGAGGAAGTGTAGGAGGCGGTTCAGGGGATGCAGGAGGGGAAGGCACGAGGAATTGATGGACTTCCAAGTGACTTTTACAAATGTCATTGGGTTGCTTTAAAGGAATGTTTGACATTTTTATTTAATAGAATGAAAGATAGTGAGAGTATGAATGGAGATCAAAATGTTGGGGTAGTGGTTCTAGTGCCAAAAATAAAAGAAGTGGTGGCTATGAAGATTATACGGATAACTTATTATGTGCAGATCTACAAATTTATGAGAATCTTAGGAAATCGCATCAAAAAGGTTTTGGGAAGTAATAGATGAGGGCCAATATGAGATACCCTGGTGATGCATGAGAGAGGGGCATGGAAGGATTAGGGATTTCATTGAGGCTAGGATGGAGGGTGGGGTTCTAGGGATTGATTGGAAAGATATGATAGCGTGGATAGGGAAATGCTTCTATCTGTTATGAGAAAGAAAGGCATCGGTAAGGAAATTCTTAGATGGGTGAGAACTATGTATAAAAGAGCTAGTATGCGAGTCCAGGTGAATGAGAAAGTAGGTGAGGTAGTGTGCATTGGAGGGGTTTGCGGCAGGGGTGTCCCCTGTCGCAAATATTGTTTGCATGCATCCAAGATCCTTTTTACAGGTTAATAAGGAGGGCGTTAGTGAGCTGGGCATAGGGGTAGGCAGTGACACTGGTATTGTCGGGTACGTGGATGATACCACTATTTTAATAGGTGGTGAGGATGGGGATGCATAATGGAGGAAGGATTATAGGTGTGTTTTGCGAACATTAGGGGAAAGGTGTAAACAGAGTAAGTCAAAATTGTTGAGAAGAGAGGTAGAATGGGTGTGGTAAAGAGGGGTGATGGGCATTGGGGACTGTGGTTGAGTGTTAAAAAATGTGTGTGAGGTACAGTATTAAAAGTGTGGCTAGGGAGGAGAACACTGTAGGTAGTGGGCTACTAATAAGGGAAAGAATGGTTCGAAGCCCAGTGATGTAAGCTTGCCCGTGTGTGCGTGAATGTCTATGCTGTAGCAATTATGGCATGTCTCCGGGTCTCCCTAGAGAATTCCAGGGTCGCTCGCCCCTCGGCCGGTCTATACCAGGCCTCCTGTTGGACCGAGCCTGATCAGACCGGGCATGTTACTGCTGGCCTCAGTCCAATGTACGACCACAGCGGGCTGGTCAGATCCGAACTTTAGTGCCTGTCAGTGCATTTGTTGACACCAGGGTTTGTTGGTAACCCCTGATGTATGCTGGGAGGTTGAACTAATCTTGGGCCCTGACACCATTGTGTGGCCCTCCAACGTTAAGTGGCCACCTGTTTTCTTGCGATTTTTTGCATGCACTTGCCAGGGTCTCTTAAGCTTTCGAAATGGAGTGATTTTTCAGGGCTTGTCGTAAGCCTCTTGAATTCTCCATGTATGTATAATGTATCTCTCCTGCCTGGTTTGAAAGTACAGGTTTAGTAACTTCAAGCATTAGTAGTAAGTGGTGCCTGCGTGCGGTAAGTTCTCTGCAGAAAGGTCAGCATTTCACCCGCCTTAAAGGTGTGAGCAAGGCACGGGTATTCGTGAGATAGAACAAGCGATGCGTAAAGTGGCAAATGGGCTTGGCATCTGGTTTGAAGGTTCTCATTATCATCTGTATTTTCGAGCAGATGCAATTGCTACTGTTATAGGTCTTGAGGTGAGATCCTGACATGATCACTCCCAGGTCTTTGACATTAGTTTTCGCTCTATGTGGGTTGGGTTTGTCCATGAGATTTTAATGTCTTCACGTTTTCCGTATCTGAGATTGTAATTCTACATTGACTTCATTTGATTTCTGCAGCCCATTTAAAGATTTGGTTTATGTCTGCTTGAGTCTAGCCGTGTCTTCAACGGTGGACACTGTCATACAGATTCAGTTGTCATCTGCAAGGAAGTCACAGCACTGCAATTCTTGTCAAATTGATTGGAGGATGAGAATAGGATGGAGCAGAGTACGTGCGCTGTGGCAGGGCTTTTTACAGTAAAGCCCTTTGACTTTATTTTTGACTACTACTCTTTGTTTCTACATTTGAAAATTTTAGATCCATCTAACAACTTTTTCCCGTTATTCCTTTTTCACCCTTTTTTGTGCTATTAAATGGTAAACTTGTCAAAGGGTTTGCAAAAACTGTGTATATAACATCTGCATTCTGTTTATTTTCTAAATCCCGACCTTGTCGGGAGTCCAGTATTGGGACAGACAAGGGGTGCTCTAAACCCATGCTGTCCTGGGTTGTGAATTGATGGGTATCAAGATGGGTGGCGATCTTGCTTCTTAGAACCCTTTCAAAGATTTTTATGATATGGGACGTTAGCGCAATTGGTTGGTTCTTTGCTATTGCTTTTCTGCCCCCTTTGTGGAGCGGGGGTATGTCTGTTGTTTTTAGTAGCTGTGGGACGATCCCAGTGTCCATGCTCCCCCTCCCTAAGATGTTAAAAAACATTTATAGGGGCTTCTTTCTTCTTGATGAACACGGAGTTCCATGAGTCTGGGCCCGGAAGAGTGCATGGGGAGTCTTTTTGCCTTTTTGGTTTTGGGGTCGTGGTGATGTCAGAAAGACAAGGGTTTCAAATTTTGTGGCACTCTCATAAAAATTCATTTAGGTTTTCGATTTTCAGTCTGGTTAGTGGCTCGCTAAAAACTGAGTCATACTGGGACTTAAGTAACTCACTCATTTCCTTGCTGCCATCTGTGTAGGACCCATCCCGTTTAAGTAGGGGCCCAATACTGGTTGTTGTTCTCGACTTTGATTTTGCAGCAGGAGCTGGAAGATTTTCCAGACAGTGGTCAATTTTCAGAAGCTGTTCCTGGAATTGTTGGGACGTTGCATCCAGGGGCTTGTAGACAACCACGATGACTAGGTTTTGATTCTCGACCTTTATTGCTAGTAGCAGCAGTGTTTTCGCTTGATGGAAAGGAAGTATTGAGATTGTAGGAGAGAGTGCTAAGGGGATTTGGAAGGCACTGGCTGCATAGGGAGGTGGTTATGACGCCAGTGCAGAGGGGAGGGATGGGACTCATACCATTGCAAGATTGGTTAATGGTGACATATGTGAAGCATAGGTACTTGGGGGTAGCGGGGGTGGGGGTAGGAGGGTAGGAAAGGTAATGCAGGAGGTACGAAAGTGGTGGGGTGGCAAGGAATTGAGAAGATGTGAGGATATGTTGCGTATGCTTTTGGTGATAAGCAAACCGAGTAAAGTGAAAGCAGGTACTCTGGTTAGGGTGGGGAGGGGTCCGGGGGGGAGAGTAGGCATGGTGTATGGGGAAGCGATATATCCAATGTATGACTGGGACCGGGTGTGGCAGGGTTTTGATAAGTTAAAGTTGCCGTCCCAGGTACGTGTGACTGTGTATAGGTTCTTACATGGAGTGTTAGCCTCCAAAGCGATGTTGTATATTATGGGGTTAGTAAGGGATGGGGGATGTGATAGATGCGGTGAATTTGACCCAGCTTACCACCCAGTTTACTTCTGCGAGGATTTATTTGGGTACGGATTTGGTTAGGGAATGTCATACATACGTGCAATGGGAGGTGGGGGTTTGTCAACATTGCGTGCTTTGAGCTTTGATATAGGTGGAGTGGGAAGTGATGTAAGAAGAGCTGTTATGTATTTGGTGGCAGATTACTTGCATGTGTCATGGGGGCTGAGGGATGTAAGGAGTGATGTGAGGATAAAGGCACTTGCGGCGAGGGTTTATAGGACGGTTAGTAGGAATAGGGATTTGTATGGGAGGGCTTGGGAAAAAATGTTTCTGGAGCCTTACCGGAAGCTGACGGTAGGAGATTTGTTAGCGTATGGGTACACAGACTAAAGGGGTTGGAAGCCTTGGGGGGGGAAGGGGAAGGGGGTGTGTGGAGAAAATTTTCCAAAAGAGGGGGGTATCAGCCCTTTCTGACCTTAGAAAGGGCCCTGCCCTTAGGGGCCCAGCCCTTAGAAAGGGCCAGACGTTGTGTCTGGGTTACTGGTCAACAGTTTAATTGAAAACATATGGACGAACCCAAACAGCCAAGAGTCACGTAGTAGCTGACCAGGGTTGCATCATATGGGAATGTAATGAGTGATAAACATTGAGATATGTTACTATTTACCTTAGCAGGAAAGAGACATAGAAAACGGTTATTTCCATTACTAAACTTGCCTTTATAATCTTGTGCTCTAGTGATCAAAGTATTTAGAGAACACAAGCTTTTGAATTGCAAATTGTTGCAGTGGTTTGCAAGTGTTGAAATTTAGCTGAGATCAGCGACGCCGCTTGATCAGGCGTTGGGATGCAGGAGCGGAGCGGGAAGATTGACTTAAGACACGACAAGGACGGGTGCTACGGCGCGGTTTATAACCGGACAAAGAGACATTCGTCGTGTGCGTTCATCCTTCCTCAATCTCCACTAACGTCGGGAAATCGGATAAGAATTCTGTTCCAGCGCGTTTAATGTATAAAATAGCGGTATATACAGAAGTGTGCGCAGCTTCTTACTACTGCAAAAAGACTGAAATTAAAGAACGTAAAGGGACAATGAGTTTGCGTTGTCTAACAAGGCAGTGACTCATCAGCGATATTCTACAATCAAGACAGCATTTCTGCCGTATATGGTGGAGTCAACACCATCGCTCACGTTACACGAGCAAGGTATGTTTTTATATTCTTGTCAGGCAGGGGACTGCACAGTTCTTGTATGTCAAGAGCATCAAAATTTACCTATTGACGGCGGTTATGCGTGGACTTTTAAGTCCAAACACGTGAGTAAACCGCCTTTCAGTCCATCAATGACTGAAGATATGGGCATATGCTCCTTAGGGGCAATATATTATAGACTCACACCTTTTTTGTCTTACCATACAGCCCTGTGGGGAATAAGGCCATAGATGTATCCTCTGTGAAGGTGTTGGGGATGGCTGCGACATCTTGGATTCATCAATAAGCTAAGTAACAACTTTACAGTACACCATATCAGAGGGGTCCATTTTCCCACAAGTTCTGGTCCTTACGAACCGGAAGTTTGGTCCTTTTCCCCACAGAATGTGTGTCAAGAATGGGAGGGGATCTGTTTAAATGTGTATTGGTAGGAGTAAAGGGAGTGTATGGTAGTGCATAGTAAGAGGGGCATGAGGAATGGGGAGGGGGTGCCCAGGTAACGTTTTGGAAAATGTACTGAGGTCGGGAGAGGGAGGGAAATGTAGGTAGAGGTGTGAGCAAGTTATGGGAAGGGGGTGGGTAGGTTCATATCAGGGGAAAAGCAATGGGGGCTTTCCGTGGTGCAGTTTTGTGTCATGTGTATGGCCTAAGCATATAATGTGATGAGTTCAGATATTACCTGGAGTCTACCTGGAGAGAATTCCAGGGGTCAACGCCCCCGCGGCCCGGTCTGTGACCAGGCCTCCTGTTGGACCAGAGCCTGATCAACCAGGCTGTTACTGCTGGCCGCACGCAGTCCAACGTACGAAGGATTAGTGGATTTAGTGTAGGTTATTGTAACTGTGCCGGCTACAATGTTGTTTTATTACTTTGGATGTGATATTAAGAACACTAAAATTAGAAAGTTTAAGGAGAAAGTACTGGCTTCATGTTAGGTACTGTTCGTTGCTTGGGTTTTAATGTAGGTAACAATGATCCTGGTCATAGCGACAAAGATCAATATATGAGAAAATACAATTTATATTGTGAGTTGTCTCCTTTACTAATGTTCTGTATTTGATGCGATGTGGATGTATGGCTGTTTCTTGACTATAGTGATAATTTAGTGTTATAAGAGTTTCTGGTATATGTAAATAATACAGTAGAAACATATACTGGGACCAGGTTGTTACGTTGATTAATACTGTTCCAATCTTGATGACGGTAATTTGTATGGTTTGTGAATTTTAGGATTTAGCTTAAGGTTAGGGGGAAATGTTCTTAGTTCAGCTTTTGGCAATTAAGGTATGTATTGGTTGGACCATAAGACTATTTGTTCAGATGTGATTTAAATAAAATTAATGGACAGTAGTGAAAAATTTTGTTGTTTGGTGTTAAATATGTGTGTAATTTGTAAAACTAAGGTATATGCTTTTTAATCTAGGAGTGATTATGTCATGATGTAACAAGAAGGGAATATGAAGGGGTGGGGGGTATGGGAATACGGTACGGATATATTAGGAATTATGTGGGTCGCCTACAGGGCTAGGTGAAAAATTTGTAAACTTGTACATGGAACAAAATTCATGATCTGTAGTGGAGGTTATCTGAGGGGATATGTGTAATATGATGTTGTTCATTGTCAGGACAGGAAGTAAGGGGTATATAAAAGATTATATCAGATCATCAATTGAATCGATCACTGGTCAGTGTACAATGTACTCAATGTACACATGAGGAATACTAGATTGTTGGGTTTGGTGTGTGTATTGTGCAGAGTTGTATTTTCATGTGTATATATTGACAGACATAAGGGTTCAGATCAGATATCTTAAAATGTCATGGTTTTGATGAGGGATTGTGGGGATTATGGGGAATATTAGTAAGATAATGTTCGTCATATAAAGTTATACAGGGAGGCATGGTACCTCTTTTTATATGCATGATATCCTATGTAATGTTATATTGTATAACAGATAAAGGTTTAGGTTAATATATGTTTGTATGTATGACCGGTTGTTATGCGGTCCCCCTTGTATTTGTGTGGTTGGTATAATGTTTTTATACAAAATAAAATATGTGGGATGGTGGCTTTATGTTAGGGGAAGTGTGTCTGTTATGGTGAAGGTTTTTATAAATTTATTGTAAAAGCACAAGGATGACTGGTCAAGGGTGCTTACAGACTTAGGTCCTTAAGGGGTTCTAAGGACTAAAATTTGATACTGTTGATGTTAAATGAAGTTAAATTGGGGAGGTTTGGGTACTCTTTTGGTTTTGTGAATGGAAATGGCATGCACTGTTATAAAGTGCGAAAGGGTTAAGTTAGGATACTTTCCATGATGTCCTGGGTATGGATTGTAACATTGTATATCTGTATGTTTATAATATTATAATGTGTGCTTTGTACATTAATGTTTAAAAAAAAAAAAAAGTTGTAGGTAGAGTTTCCAGCTTTAATGTTACGAATAATATTGTCACATTATTCATAAAAGTAACAGATGATGTCTTACTAAGTTTTCTATTTGAAAACCAATGTAATTATGATTCACTATTGCCTGTGTCTACGTTTTTCTGTGTTTAATGTTGCTTTTCCTTTTTTATCTGTTATGTTGAAAATAATAAACACGACTCTTCAGAATATTCTCGGTAAGCTTTCGTAATCTTATTTATTTTGTTTTCTCAGTTATCTTCTGCATTGATCTAGTCACGTAAGCTTAAAACAAGTCTTAATTTAAAAAAAAAATGTCTCAATAAACAAGCTTTGCCTAAATTTATTTTTCCAAATACACTTCTTGACATGAAAGATCGACCATTTGATAACTTCATGAGAATTATTATTCAGAAACATTTTGAAATTACTAAAATAGAAAAACGGAGGCATTCAAAATATTGAAATGTAAAAAATATTCTTTTAATCAGACTAATCCATTAGAATTGAAACAATGTTAGATCATAGTACCAAACTTGCTCACGAGAATCACTCCCTACGAAAGCAAAAGACTCGGCAGGCGATGTAACATCCCCCTAATGAAGAGCAGGGTTGCCACTAGCACGTTGAGGGACAACACAATAAGTATCAGGGGCCCAAGATAGTTCAACTGCCTCCCAGCATACATCACGGGGATTACCAACAAACCCCTGGCTGTCTTCAAGGAAACACTGGACAGGCACTAAAGTCGGTACCTGACCATCCAGGCTGTTTTCCTACTTGGACTAGCGTGCGGCCAGCAGTAACAGCCTGGTTGATCAGGCTCTGGTCCAACATGAGGCCTGGTCAAGACCGGGCCGCAGGGGCTTGACCCTGAATTCTCTCCAGGTAAACTCCAGGTAATTGTTATAATAAACATGGAACAGTTTGTAATGAGCTCAAAATTAAACAAAAATGCAAATTAGACAATCTAATTGAAAACAGTGACTGGACTAAACATGCTCATAAAACTTTTGTAATTAATTTGTCAGAGGAAACACTAGATAAAATACAGCCGCTGCTCTAGCCTTCCTTCTAGGATTTGCAACTTCTAAAACAAGTCAATAATGTGGATATTGCAAAAACGTTTTGTAACTTGGATAATATCTACTGATTTCTCCATCGATGAAATTAATAGTATAAGGGTTTATAATTCTATGATGAAATAAAATGTTCCCAATTGTCTTCAAATTTTTTTTAGGTCTAATAAAAATCTTAATAATAGAAATTTGCATATTACTAAAGCAGACAAAATAAATACAGTTGTAATTTGAAAAGAAACTGATTACCAAAGCAAAATGAATAATCTCTTAGATAATTCAGATTTGAAGAAATCTCTTAGATACAGTTAATAGAAACTTTAACAAAACAATAAAACGACTACTGAAATGCAAAGATGAACTAATTAAAAACTTTACGACCACCAATCCATCTTTACCACATATGTATCGATTAATAAAAATACATAAACCAGGTAATCCAGCCAGACCCATAAAAAGCTCCATAAGTTCAGGTTCCTATAAATTATCTAAATGACTGGTAGATATGTAGAGTTCAATTGTTGGCAAAATTTATAACTTCAATATAAAAATAATATTGATTTAGTTGATAAATTAAGCACCTTGACTGATTTAAATATTTACAGTATGGTTAGTTTTGATGTCACAGCCAGCCTGTGGCTCGTACGTTGGACTGCGTGCGGCCAGCAGTAACAGCCTGGTTGATCAGGCTCTGGTCCAACATGAGGCCTGGTCACAGACCGGGCCGCGGGGTTGTTGACCCCTGGAATTCTCTCCAGGTAAACTCCAGGTAAAACGTTCCAGATAATGATTTATTAAGTTTCCTTTCTGAAGAAATCGGTAATTACAATTTATGATTGCCAGTACCTACAGTCATTGAGCTTATTAAACTTTGTATTGTTGATGCAAAGTTTGTGTTTAATAGCGAATTTTTAAACTCAGAAGTTTGGTATAGCAATAGGAAATCCTCTCTCACCTGTCTGTAGCAATTCGTGCATGGACTATTTTGAAACAAGACTGGTTAACAAAAATCCCACCCATATATGTTGATGTTTTATGTCTATTGCCTAAGAATATAGATATAAACTATTTCCTTGTCAAATTAAATAGTTTAGCTCATTCCATAAATTTTACTGTTGTGTTTGAACAATATAACTCATTGCCTTTTTTTAGATGTCTTAATTATTAAGGGAACCATGATATTAAATTCAAAATATACAGAAAACCAACAAATAACTGTTCTTATCTGTATTATTATTATTCACATTATGGCCCAGCTAAACTTTCTGTATTCTTATCAAGGTTTTTGAGAGCTTTGTGTATTTTCAGCCCAGAGTTCATAGATGAATAAATTTTGAAGATTTTTTAAATAACTAATGATCTAAAATAACAAAAATACTTAATTGATAAATCGTTTAAAATTGCTGGAAATACTTTTTACACTTAGAAATATAACAATCATATTCACTTAAGAAAGTCTTGGTTCTTCCTTAATATGAAAAACCTTCTTGATATACCTTCTTTACTTAAGAATTTTAAAATCAAAGTTGTGTTTAAAAATCCTGAAGCATTAAAAAAAAAAATTCTGATTAAAAAATTATAAAAAAATGATGATGGCTGTGTCTACAAGACTCCCTTCAAAAAATGTAATAATGTTTATTATGGTCAGATTGAATAAAGCCTTGAACTAAGATTACAACAATATAAATAAAGCTTTTGAATTAGACAAGTGTCTAATGCTCTGTTTGTTCATGTGAGAAATTTAACCACCTAATTAATTTTCAAAGGGCCGAGAAAGTTGTATCAAGCAGCTCTATACCTGAAAAAAAATATAAGTGAATCTAGTTCAAGATTATATATATTATATTCATTTATAATTAATAGAATTTGAGGAATTTAAACTTTGCATGACAGGTTCTTCATAAATTTTACTTGACACATGTACTGACACTTCCACCCATATCATACTGGGTCGGGTGTAAGGTCGTATGTGAGGTGATATCTCAGCCTTATAAGCCTTCTGCTGTTCTGTTATTTCTACAGGCCCTTGATAATGTGAGAAATCACGAAATTGCTTGAAAATTCATTATTTTTTTTCAAAGTGGTTGCTCTGCATATATATATATATATATATATATATATATATATATATATATATATATATATATATATATATATATATATATATATATATATATATATATATATACGTTGATGGAGCCAGGATCTGGGATAATCTAACAGGCTCTGAAACCAGGCCTGATCCCCCCAACAACTACAAACAGTCGCACTGGGATGGCCCAATAGTAGAGAATATATCCTCAGCAATGCTTCAGAGTGTGTCAGGGAAGGATAGAGCCCGGCTCCTTGCAGTGAGAGCTCATCATGCAGGGGACTTTCTTTTGGCTGTTCCCAACTCCAGCCTTGGCACACGCCTCGACCCACAGACCATCCGCATTGGTGTTGCCCTTCGACTTGCCGCCCCTATTCTCGCCGAACACAGGTGTATTTGTGGCAGGGATGAGAACTTGCCTCAAGAAATGAGTCAAGAATGGGATGAAATATCCAAGGAGTTTAAACAACTTCATCAAATTAAATTTCCCAGACAAATAGGTCAAGAGGGAAACAAGTACACATTACATGTGTTCTGTGATGCGTCAACCAGAGGTTATGGCGCTGTAGCTTACATGAGTAATGCTGACGGAAGTACTTTAATTACTTCAAAGGCCAGGGTTGCACCCTTGAAGGTCAGAACAGTACCACAATTGGAACTGACAGCACTCTATGTAGGTACAAAATTAGCTGTCTATCTCAACAAAGTACTTGATCATCTCACTATTGAAAAAACTGTGATCTGGAGTGACAATGAAGCAGTTCTCCAGTGGTTAAGAAATAATAAGAGTAAGTTGGTCTATGTACAGAATAGAGTAGCAGAAATAAGAGATGCAGAGAGACTATCTCTTTCTCCACGTCTCTACACAAGAGAACCCAGCTGACATGTTGTCACGTGGTGTCCCACTCAAGAACTTTGTGGATAATAAATTATGGCTCCACGGACCTAACTGGCTCTCTAGTGAGAATAACTGGCCACAGCAAAAAGCTTACATTATGCCAGAAGAAACAGTCTGTTTGAACACAACAGAAATAATCTGTTTAAATACTGCAGACACAAAAGAAATAGTCATTGATGGATCTAAATACTCATCTTTGGGTAAACTCTTAAGAGTTACAGCTCTTGTCTTTAAATTCATTAAAGTTATAAAACCTAATTATGAATTACTTGAACCCATTAAATACTGGATAAAGTTAATACAGAAAGATGTTTTCTCTACAGAGTATAAATTTCTGGAAACTCAGGATAAATCACCAAAGAAACCTGATATGATTAATTCTTTAGGACTTCATCTCGACTCAGAAAAAATTATAAGATGTCGAGGAAGAATTCATAATTCTTCACTACCTAAGGAAACAATACATCCAGTATTGATCCCCAAGAATCATTGGCTAACAAGACTGATTATTCAGAATGCCCACAGTAACGTGTTACATGGTGGTGTAGCTGACACTCTTTGTCATATACGACAATCCTACTGGATACCTTAAGGTCGACAAAGTGTGAAGAAACAAATAAGAGACTGTATTACTTGTCGTCATTATGATATGTGAGTATATCAATATCCAGGTCCACCTCCATACCCTTCTGAAAGAGTATGTCATGTCACTCCATTTGAGGTGACAGGTGTAGATTACACAGGACCAATAATTTTAACTAAAACAGTTGACAAAGTTCCTATAAAGGTGTACATCTGTTTGTTCACCTGTGCTACGACTAGAGCAGTACATCTAGAAGTAGCCACAGATATGTCTGCTGAAACCTTTATCAAATTATTTAGAAGGTTTGCAGCCAGAAGGTGAAAACTGTCCCAGGCTGATGATATCAGACAATGCAACGAATTTTGTTGCTGGAGCTGCTTACATAAACAAGATTTTTGAGCAGCCAGAAGTACAACAGATGCTGAATCAACGCAATTGTCGTTGGAGATTCATTCCTCCTAAATCCCCATGGCACGGCGGATTTTACGAAAGAATGATAGGCATTGTAAAACGTTGTTTAAGGAAGACTCTTCATCGTCAGAGAATCGACTTAGAAGAATTTCGTACAGTCGTAACTGAAATAGAAAATAGAGTCAACAACAGACCTTTAACGTATGTTACCGATGATCTGGACAATTTAGAAGTGTTAAGTCCATCTCATTTACTACATGGCAGAAGGCTAGAAGATGTTCCTCCCATGAATGATAAAGAAATCATAGAGGATCCTACTTATTTCGAACCTGAGCAACTCAGACGTAAATTCAAACACCTTAATAAAGTGATTGAACGCTGGGAGAAAATTTGACGAGAAGACTATCTCACCTCATTGAGAGAACACTTCTATGGAGCTGGTGTTCCATTGGCCTCTTGGAAAAATTGTGACCATATATCCTGATACTAATGGAATCATCAGGACAGTTGATGTTTTGAGCAAAGGTGTAGTGAATAAGCGGACAATAGATAAATTAGTGCCGTTAGAATTACACAGTGTTGAAAACAAAAATAAAATTAGTGATTCTCCAGAAACCACACAGACTGAAGCTGTTAAAAAAAGACAAGCAGCAGTGATGGCGAGTGAGAAAATCAAATTAATGTTAAGCGATGAGTAGTGTGAAGGTTGTCGCCAATCTTCTTAGGAAAAGTATAATAGAAAAAGACAATAATAACAAGAAAAATAAACACTTTATTTTAATAGAATGAAATGTAAATAATAAATACGTAAATATGATTATAATAATCCTATCTTAAGAAAAATGAAAAATGAAAACAAAAAATATATATCTGATTCAAAGCTAGATATTTACACGTGTAGCTCTTGTTAACACAGAAGCAATGAATCCATGTTAGACTCCGTGGTGGTATTGTTGTTGTTGCCTCGATGTTTCCCACAAATCCATCAGTTTTCCAACATCCACAATGTCACAAATGATGTCAGGGACTCAGGTGAAAGTTGTCCCCTGGTAAAGTACAGTTGCCTGAGGTTTCTAGTGTGAACTGAGGAACTACTGGTGTAGTGAAGAATTGGTGTTACTCTGTTTCTCAATTGGTGAGTACGCCGGCCCCCCACTCAGCCTTGAATCCGATGATCCGTGCGGAAACAGAGGACTGTGGAAGAATCCAAATGGTGAAACTGAAAAATAACTTTACCAAAAACCAAGGCAGGGCAGAGCAGAAGTTAATGTTGCTCAACATGAGTGAAGCTCAACAGAAATTAAAGAGTGAAGCTCTTGAACATAAAATAATGAAGATACGAGCAGCCGTGAAGTACTTACAGTGAGGTCGGGCGTGGTTAGTCGAGTGATTCCAACCTGTGGCGGAGCCTAGCATTACACCTCTCACCGGGTGGAAAAGGGGGGGGGGGGCTATAGCAGCAGCTAGACACTCACCCCACCTCAACAAGCAAACTACCATTCAACCATCACTCTACATACCTTCACACTTTCATTACTCCTATCTATGGACTTTTCCCTCACAAGTAGTTTGCTTTCAGTAAATCTTTGCTGCCCCGTAGTGTGGAGAAAATTCTCCATAGGAAGGGGGGTATGCGCCCTTTCTACCCTTGTTAAGGGCCCTCACCCTTTCCGCCCTTAGGAAGGGGCCAGACGAGGCGAGTCTGGCTGAGAAAAACAAATTAACTCTTACCAGATGTACTGACCACAGTGTGTCACGTGTTGTCTGACCAAGTAGCAGCGAGTGTATATGTGAGTCAATAGACATTTGATATAAATGTAACTCTTTGCCGTAACAGGAAAATTACAGGAAACTGCTGTATTTGTTTCTACACTTGAAATTACAATCATGTGCTTTAGTGATCAAAGTATTTAGAGAACACAAACATTTTAATTGCCACTTGTAGCAGCATGTAGCAATTGTTGAAATTGTGCTGATATCAGTATGCCAAGCCCACCACGAGGCACCACGAGGCTGCACGATCAGATTGAACTCGGCCTTCGAAGGGGTCATACTGCGACGAAGGGGTAACCTAACAAAGACTTTAGTCGCAGACGTCGGTGCACTAATTTAATCTCCACTAACGTCGGGAAATAAGATAAGAACTCTGTTCCAGCGCATTTAGTGAATAAAATCGCGGTATATTCAGAAGTGTGTGCAGCTTCTTATTACTGCTAAAAGACAAACGTAGAGACAATCGCAAGTGAACTCCATCGAAACAAGATGGTGATTCATCAGTGGCATTCTACAATCAAGACAGCATTTCCGCCGTATATGGTGGAGTCAACACCATCGCTCACGTTACACGAGCAAGGTATGGTTTTATGTTCTTGTCAGGCAGGGGACTGTGCAGTTCTTGTATGTCAAGAGCATCAAAATTTACCTATTGACGGCGGTTATGTGTGGACTTTTAAGTCCAAACACGTGAGTAAACCGCCTTTCAGTCCATCAAATGACTGGAGATATGAGAATACACTCATTTGGGGCAATATTTTATAACCACATGTTATTTTTACCATACAGCCCTGTGGGGATTGAGGCCATGGATGTATCCTCTATGAAGATGTTGGGGATGGCTGCGCCTTCTTGGATTCATCAATAAGCTAAGTATTAGCAACCTTAACAGTCTATTTTATCGTAGGAGCACATTCCTTCACCAGGTCAGCAATTTCACCCGCCTTGAAAGGTGCAGTTAGTGTGCAGCAATATTCCAGCCTAGATAGAACAAGCAATCTGTAAAGTGTCAACATGGGCTTGGCATCCCTGGTTTTGAAGGTTCTCATTATCCATCCTGTCATTTTTCTAGCAGATGTGATTGCTACCGTGTTATGGTCCTTGAAGGTGAGATCCTCTGACATGATTCAAATTCAAATTCAAATTCTTTATTTCGAGTAATATACAAGGTGGGGTGTACTTATAATTATACATTTTATGAAGTAGATATTACAAGATGGCCAATAATATGCCTAGGTATGCCTAGGCTTTTCAGGCAGTCTTATGATAGGTCTTACTCAATAGTGATACAATGATTATACTGATAGTAAGGTTAGGTAATTGTAGTGATTAACTAGGTTTACTGAATTGAGGTACTGAAATTTAAATATTTAAGAATTTAACAATTAGTTTAAGAATTTAGCAATTAGTTTATATATTAATGATAAGGGTGATGTATTGGTGTATTTAACAATTAGTTTAAGAATTCAGCATTTAGTTTATATATCAATGATAAAGGTGATGTATTGGCATAATACAGATTCTATATTGGAGTGTCTTAGGCAAACTTATGACTAGTTAAGAATTATGAAGCAATAGTTGTATTAGAATTTTGGTTAGTACTGTGCAAATTAAGGGGAATCACAGATATCAATAAGTGTATTTTGCTGTGGATATGTGCAAGATAAAGTAGTTTTCATGTGGTTAGCTACCGGTTGGGTGCGTAAGTGAGATAAGATGTTTTTTAACGGTGCTTTTGAAAATGGAGGTTGTGTCTGCAGTTCTAGAGTTTTCAGGCAGGGAGTTCCAGATTTTAGGCCCTTTTATGTGCATTGAATTTTTGTATAGATTTAGTCAGACATGGGGTATGTCAAAGAGATGTTTATGTATGATATTATGTCTATGGGTCCTGTCACAACTGTCAAGAAAGTGTTTTAGCTCAGGGTTAAAGTTGGAATTAATGGTTCTATAAATGTAGATAGCAGAGTAGTAAGTATGGATGTTCTGAACAGTGAGTAGGTTTAGGTCTTTGAAAAGTGGGGAGGGGGGGTGTGCTGCCTAGCTTTGGATTGCGTGATAATTCTTACTGTGGCTTTTTGTTAGGTTATTATTGGCTTTAGGTGGGTAATTGCTGTTGATCCCCATGCACAAATAGCATATGTGAGGTAGGGATAGATGAGTGAGTAGTAAAGTGTGAGTAGGGCTGATTGTGGTATATAATACCATATCTTAGAGAGGATCCCCACAGTTTTGGACACTTTCTTTGTTATGTGATGGATATGGGTGCTGAATTTCAGGCTGCTGTCAAGGTGAAGGCCCAGGAACTTGCCCTCATTATGTTTAGCAATAGTGTTGATCTTAATGTTTATTTGTGGATCATCTGCTCTGTTGCCAAACATAATATAGAAGGTCTTATCAGTGTTGAGTGTAAGTTTATTGGCTGTCATCCATGTTGATATTTTTATTAATTCGTCGTTAACAATGGTATTAAGCGTGGCAAGGTTTGTGTGGGAGATGACATAAGTTGTGTCGTCAGCAAAGAGTATTGGTTTCAGGTGTTGTGATACATTGGGAAGATCATTGATGTATAAGAGGAAGAGCAGGGGACCAAGGACACTTCCCTGCGGTACTCCGGTGTCTAGTGGTAGTGTCGTGGAGGATGTGTCTTTAATAGTGACATACTGATACCTATTAGTGAGGTAGGATTTGAAGTATGCTAGTGCATGACCTCTTATTCCATAGTGGTCAAGTTTGTGGAGTAGGATGCCGTGGTTTACTGTGTCAAAAGCTTTCCTTAGGTCAATAAAAAGTCCTAGTGGATATTCCTTATTTTCGAGTGTTGTGTAAAGCAGGTCTTTGACATTAGTTTTTCGCTCTATTGTGTGGTTGGAATTAGTTTTGTACTCCGATAAGATTTTAATTTCCTCACGTTTTCCGTATCTGAGTAATTGAAATTTCTCATCATTGAACTTCATATTGTTGTCTGCAGCCCATTTAAAGATTTGGTTTATGTCTTCAACGGTGGACACTGTCATAGAGATTCGGGTGTCATCTGCAAAGGAAGACACGGCACTGTGGCTTATATCCCTGTCTATGTCAGATATGAGGATGAGGAACAGGATGGGAGCGAGTACTGTGCCTTGTGGAACAGAGCTTTTCACAGAACCTGCCTCAGACTTTACTCTGTTGACTACTACTCTTTGTGTTCTACTTGTTAGGAAATTATAGATCCATCTACCAACTTTTCCTGTTATTCCTTTATCACGCATTTTGTGTGCCATTACACCATGGTCACACTTGTCAAAGGCTTTTGCAAAGTCTGTGTATATAACAGCTGCATTCTGTTTGTCTTCTAGAGCATCCAGGACCTTGTCGTAGTGGTCCAGTAGTTGGAACAGACAGGAGCGACCTGCTCTAAACCCATGCTGCCCTGGGTTGTGCAATTGATGGGTATCAAGATGAGTGGTGATCTTGCTTCTTAGAACCCTTTCAAATTTTTTTATGATATGGGACGTTAGCGCTATTGGTCTGTAGTTCTTTGCTATTGCTTTACTGCCCCCTTTGTGGAGTGGGGCTATGTCTGTTGTTTTTAGTAACTGCGGGACGACCCCAGTGTCCATGCTCCCTCTCCATAGGATGTTAAAAGCACGTGATAGGGGCTCTCTTGCAGTTCTTGATGAACACGGAGTTCCATGAGTCTGGGCCTGGAGCGGAGTGCATGGGCATGTCATTTATTGCCTTTTCGAAGTCATTTGGCGTCAGGGTGATGTCAGATAGGCATGCGTCTGTCAAGTTTTGTGGCACTCTCATAAAAAATTAATTTAGGTCTTCGATTTTCAGTCTGGTTAGCGGCTCACTAAAAACTGAGTCATACTGGGACTTAAGTAACTCGCTCATTTCCTTCCTGTCATCTGTGTAGGACCCATCCCGTTTAAGTAGGGGCCCAATACTGATTGTTGTTCTCGACTTTGATTTTGCATAAGAAAAGAAATACTTTGGGTTTCTTTCAATTTCATTTATGGCTTTTAGTTCTTCCCGCGTTTCTTGATTACTGTAAGATACCTTTAGTTTTAATTCGATGTTTGCTATTTCTCTGACTAGTGTCTCCCTTCGTATTTCAGATATATTGGCCTCTTGTAGCCGCTCCGTTATTCTTTGCCTTCGCCTGTATAGGGAGTGCCTCTCTCTTTCTAGTTTGCATCTTCTCCTCCTTTTCCTTAAGGGAATTTGCTTTGAGCAAACCTCAAGTGCCACAGAGTTAATTTGTTCTAGACATATGTTAGGATCCGTGATGCTTAGGCTTTCTTCTCAGTTTATATCATTTAGGACTTGGTTTACTTGGTCCCACCTTATGTTTTTGTTATTGAAGTTGAATTTGGAGAAGGCTCCCTCGCGGCTGATCACATTTTGTATCTAGTGCTCCCCGCATGATGTGATCTGAGTATATTGTTTTTGATATGATGACATTTCGTATCAGATCATCATTGTTGGTGAAGATGAGGTCCAGCATATTCTCTAATCTTGTGGGCTGTACTATTTTCTGGTTTAAGGTGAATTTGGTGCAGAGATTTAAAAGTTCATGTGTGTGCGAGTTTTCATCTGAGCTGCCTCCTGGTGTTATCTCTGCTACCACATTGTTTGCAATGTTCCTCCATTTTAGGTGCCTTAGGTTGAAATCCCCCAGGAGCAAGATGTTGGGGGCAAGAGCTGGAAGATTTTCCAGACAGTGGTCAATTTTCAGAAGCTGTTCCTGGAATTGTTGGGACGTTGCATCCGGGGGCTTGTACTTGTATACAACCACGATGACCAGGTTTTGATTCTCGATCTTTATTGCTAATACTTCAACTACATCATTTGAGGCATTTAGTAGTTCTGAACATATAAGTGAATATAACAAATCATAGCCCAAAAAGGGACGGAAAACAGTGGATTGTAATTTTGGTTCTTGCAAACAAACCCCAACAGGGGAGAACTGGGAGAGCAACACCTGAAGCTCACCCCGGTTACCCCTGAGGCCTGGGATATTCCACTGCAAATAAGCCATGATTTATGAAGAGAAAGATACAAGTTGAAGTTAGAGGTATCTCTGTACTAGGATTAGAAAAGTCCACTTGTGGAGGCAGCAGAAAATCTGTAATCCAAGAAATAGTAGGACGTTGTGAAGGAAGGAGGGGAGTAGATGGAGAAGAGAGAGGAGGAGGAACCGGAGATGGAGCGGTGTCGATCAACGGTTCAGTCTCTGCAATAAATCCTGCAATAGCCTCCAGCGTTTCAGGAGTCAAAGATGCAGGATGTGGGACCACATTAGAGATGAAAGGAGGAGGAGTGTGAGCGACAATCTGGGAGACTATAGACGGTTACGTGGGCGATCCCCTTCATATGTGGTGATGTCTGCCCAGGAATCAACTATATGGACATCCCCGGGGCAACAAAAGGGACTTGCCGCCTATGTGGCCCTATAACCATGTTGCTGCAGACTGCATGAGGAGAGTGATACCTAGACAGGGGGGGGCCCCGTGGGGAAAGCCGGCTGGTCAGGGGCCGGGGAGGACCTGGTAAAGTCCCCCAGGAGGTGCAATCGAAGCTTTTGTGGGTGAAATAGTTGAGGGGGAAAGGGAAGCTTTCTGCACTTTGGGGAAACCTGGGGCTCCAAGTGAAGTGTTGTGGCTAACACAGGTGTTGTGTCTTGCGAGATTTACCTCTGGAGGAGGTG
Organism: Cherax destructor; assembly: GCA_009830355.1. Lineage (NCBI taxonomy): Eukaryota > Metazoa > Arthropoda > Malacostraca > Decapoda > Parastacidae > Cherax > Cherax destructor. The sequence goes on along the minus strand of WNWK01013023.1, from coordinate 34,220 downwards.
TTGAGAGGCATTATGGAGGACCCTCTTCCAGTGTTGCCTGGGGAAGGCAGTGTTGATGTGGTGGAAGCAGTTGAAGTGGTAGAGCCGCTGGTAGAGGCCTCAGTTGAGGCACATCAGGCCGGTCAGTGTTTAACTCATGAAATAGTGTCGGCAGAGGTGCATCAGTCAGATAGGCCACGGGAATGGAAGTGGTGGTGGGAACCCGTAAGAGAGCCGGTACACAGTCCGATAGTGACGATGTTCTTACGCCGGCACAGAGACCGGGTAAAAGGTCTTTGGTGGAGATTGCCAGGAAAGATTTAGATGTCATTTTGGGTCAGGACCCCGTCAGGGAGGGGAAACATGTGGGTAAGGGAGTGGGTAAGGGTAAGTCAGGGTCGCAGCCTTCCCCTAGGCCGAAGGGCAAACCTTTGCACTTGCAATCCAGTGTCTAACAATAAATGTTAATGGTATGAAAGAGGATGTTAAACGTTCCTGGGTGGAGTACGCCTTACGACGTTTTGGCGTACAGGTGGCCTTCATCCAGGAGCATAACTATAGGTGTGGAAGGGATTTGAGAGTGAAAGGGTATCGGGTTTTTGCATGGTCTTTGGGTAGGCTCAAGGGAGGGGCGGCAGTTGTGATTTCGGAGTCAAGCCCTTTTCGACTAATGTCCTGAGAGGAATGTGGGGGGGTAGGGTGGTTCGAGTGGAAGGTTCATGGGGAGGGGTAAGGGTATGTTTTTTAGGTGTCTATATGCCAGCAGAGCAGTCACGAACGGTAAAGGTGGGTTTTATTCGAGACTTCATGATATGTCATCATATCAAAAACAATATACTCAGATCACAACATAATAGAGGTCCAGACATGCATGCGGGGAGCCCCAGATCAAAAAAAAGTGATCAGCCGTGAGGGAGCTTTCTCCAAATTCAACTTCAATAACAAAAACATAACGTGGGACCAAGTAAACCAAGTCCTAAATGATATAAACTGGGAAGATTGCCTGAGCATCACGGATCCCAACCTATGTCTAGAACAAATTAACTCTGTGGTACTTGAGGTTTGCTCAAGGCAAATTCCCGTAAGGAAAAGGAGGAGAAGATGCAAACTAGAAAGAGAGAGGCGCTCCCTATACAGGCGAAGGCACAGAATAACGGAGCGGCTACAGGAGGCCAATATCTCTGAAATACGTAGGGAGACACTAATCAGAGAAATAGCAAACATCGAATTAAAACTAAAGGAATCTTATAGGAATCAAGAGACACGGGAAGAACTAAGAGCCATAAATGAAATTGAAAGAAACCCTAAGTATTTCTTTTCCTATGCAAAATCAAAGTCGAGAACAACAACCAGTATTGGGCCCCTACTTAAACCGGATGGGTCCTACACAGATGACAGCAAGGAAATGAGTGAGTTACTTAAATCCCAGTACGACTCAGTCTTTAGCGAGCCACTAACCAGACTGAAAATCGAAAACCTAAATGATTTTTTCATGAGAGTGCCACAGAACTTGACAGATGCATGCCTTTCTGACATCATCACGACGCCAAATGACTTCGAAAAGCCAATAAATGACATGCCCATGCACTCCGCTCCAGGCCCAGACTCATGGAACTCCGTGTTCATCAAGAACTGCAAGAAGCCCCTATCACATGCTTTTAACATCCTATGGAGAGGGAGCATGGACACTGGGATCGTCCCGCAGCTACTAAAAACAACAGACATAGCCCCGCTCCACAAAGGGGGCAGTAAAGCAATAGCAAAGAACTACAGACCAATTGCGCTAACGTCCCATATCATAAAAATCTTTGAAAGGGTTCTAAGAAGCAAGATCGCCACCCATCTTGATACCCATCAATTGCACAACCCAGGACAGCATGGGTTTAGAGCAGGCTGCTCCTGTCTGTCCCAACTACTGGACCACTACGACAGGGTCCTGGATGCTCTAGAAGATAAACAGAATGCAGATGTTATATACACAGATTTTGCAAAAGCCTTTGACAAGTGTGACCATGGTGTAATAGCACACAAAATGCGTGATAAAGGAATAACAGGAAAAGTTGGTAGATGGATCTATAATTTCCTAACACGTAGAACACAAAGAGTAGTAGTCAACAGAGTAAAGTCTGAGGCAGCTACTGTGAAAAGCTCTGTTCCACAAGGCATCCTCATATCAGACATTGACAGGGATATAAGCCACAGTGCTGTGTCTTCCTTTGCAGATGACACCCGAATCTGTATGACAGTGTCCACCAATGAAGACACTGCAAGACTCCAAGCAGACATAAACCAAATCTTTAAATGGGCTGCAGAAAACAATATGAAGTTCAATGATGAGAAATTTCAATTACTCAGATACGGTAAACGTGAAGAAATTAAAATCTCATCGGAGTACAAAACTAATTCCAACCACACAATAGAGCGAAAAACTAATTTCAAAGACCTGGGAGTGATCATGTCAGAGGATCTCACCTTCAAGGACCATAACAATGTAGCAATTGCATCTGCTCGAAAAATGACAGGATGGATAATGAGAACCTTCAAAACCAGGGATGCCAAGCCCATGTTGACACTTTACAGATCGCTTGTTCTATCTAGGCTGGAATACTGCTGCACACTAACTGCACCTTTTAAGGCGGGTGAAATTGCTGACCTTGAAAATGTGCAAAGAACCTTCACCGCACGCATAAGTGCGATAAACCACCTCAACTACTGGGAACGCTTGAAGTTCCTAAACCTGTACTCTCTAGAACGCAGGCGGGAGAGATACATTATTATATACACATGGAAAATTCTCGAGGGCTTAGTACCAAACTTGCACACACAAATCACTCCCTATGAAAGCAAAAGACTCGGCAGGCGATGTAACATCCCCCAATGAAGAGCAGGGTGCCACTAGCACGTTGAGGACAACACAATAAGTGTCAGGGCCCAAGATTGTTCAACTGCCTCCCAGCATACATCAGGGGATTACCAACAAGCCCCTGGCTGTCTTCAAGCAGGCACTGGACAGGCACCTCAAGTCGGTACCTGATCAGCCGGGCTGTGGTTCGTACGTTGGACTGCGTGCTGCCAGGAGTAACAGCCTGGTTGATCAGGCTCTGGTCCAACAGGAGGCCTGGTCACGGACCGGGCGCAGGGGCGTTGACCCCTGGAATTCTCTCCAGGTAGACTCCAGGTAGATATGCCCTTCGTGACTTGCCTGGAGTGGTGGTAGTCCGGGGCGATTATAACTGTGTTATCAGGAAGAGGGACGTAGAGCCTAGAGGGGCAGGGTGCGAGTTGGTGGCTTTACGGGATTTGCTAGGAAGTGTGGGATTAAAGGATGTGGTAGGTGTAGGGGGCCCTGTGGATCATACTTTTGTGAGGAAAGTGTATGCAGCGAGACTTGATAGGATTTATGTAACTGATAGGGTAGTAGTGGGTAGGGTTCAAACCATAGAGTTTGGATTTTCAGATCACAGAGGGGTTTTAGTCGATTTGAATTGGGAAGGCGTTGCAAAGTGGTATAGGGGTTATTGGAAATTGAATGTAGGTTTACTAGTGGGAGGGGATAAATCAATGCAGTTTAGCGAATGGTGGGGAGGTTATGGGCAGGAGTGAGAGGCAGGATAACTTGTTAAGGTGGTGGATGAATGTGGGCAGTCCGAATTAAAGAGTTTTATCAGCGGTTGGGTAGAGAGGAGGCGGGGTGGAGATGCGGTTTGATGAAGTATGTGGAGGGGCAATTACAGGGTTGTTATGAAAGGCGTCCAGAACGGAACTGTATTAAGGACAAGTTATGGGACACAGATAGAGTGGTTTGAGGCGTGCCGCATGAAAGCTGGTATAGATGATCTGTTAGTGGGTGATAGGCAGTCAAAAACAGTGTTGAGTCACTGTGGCAAAACGTGAGGCAAGACCAATAGAATGTATGAAAGTCGAGCAGAGGTTGGAGAGTTATGAGCAGGGTATGGTAATCTGGGTACAGAGGCAGTCGAGTATTTGTGGATAAATGGTTTGCATGTTATATGAGTAGTGTGGATGTGGGGTTGGAGTATAGGAATCTCCTTTTGGAGGGAATTCAAGAGAAGTTGGAGGAGCGGGATAGAGAGGCTATGGGAGGTGTGAGTAGCAGTGGATGGGTTGAGTAAGGGGAGTTCCCCAGGAATAGATGGTATAGCAAATGAATTTTATAGGAAGAATTGGGATGCGGTGAGGGACTGTCTAGTGCGCTTGATGAATTGTATGAAGTCCGCCAGGGTGGGGGAAGGAGAAAGTAGTATTGGGGTTGTAGTTTTAGTCAGGAAGAGGAAGGGGAGGATTCTCTGAGTAATTATAGGCCTATAATTCTAATGAATGCGGACTATAAAATATTGGCGAAAATACTAGGTAATAGAATAAAGAAAGTGTTGGGGAAGGTGATTGCAGAGGGGCGAGGTGGAATACCCGGTAGGAGTGGGGTAAATGGTCTTGAGCGGATTGCGCATGGGAAAGGAGGTGTTTTGGCTTTAGATTGGAAGGGTGCATATGATAGTGTGGAAAGGGATGTGCTGTATGACATAATGAGAAGGCAGGGTTTTGGGGAAGAAATTGTGAAGTGGGTTGAGAGGCTGTATGGGGGAGCGTGTGTCAGAGTACAGGTGAATGGTAGATTGGGGGATTTGGTTCCAATGGGTAGGAGTCTGCGGCAGGGTTGTCCCCTTTTGCAGATATTATTTGCGTGTTTACAGGACCCATTTTACAGATTAATTGAGGTAGGGGTGTGGATGAATGTTGTTGAGGCAAAAGAACGCACGGGCATCGTAGGGTACGTGGATGACACTACGGTGCTTGTGGGTTCGGAGCAGGGGCTGGTAAATGTGGGGGACATTGTTCATGTGTTTTGTGGAGCAACTGGGATGAGAATAAACGATAGTAAGACAAAATTATTGGAGATAGGTACTTGGGTGGGAGGGACGTTGGGCAGAAGTCAGGTGTGGCACGTCGTTTCAAGTGTGAGGATATGTGGGGTGGAATTTATGAAGGATCGTCATTTGGCAAGAGAATTGAATTCACGTAGGGTGATACAGGGGGAGATGGACTTACTGCAGGTTTGGAGAGCGAAGGAAGTTACTTTGAGACAGAGGGTAATAATAGTGAATAGTATGGTTTATAGTAAGCTGTTGTATGTAGCTGCCATATTCCCTTTATTACAGGCTGACGTGGAGGTTCTGGAACGAATGGTTTTTAAGTATGTGTGGGCTGGTGGAAGGCATTGGGTAGGACGTAATGTTGTGTGCAACAGTGTGAAATTGGGGGGTTTGGGATTAATTTGGTTAGAACGTAGACTGTTGTGCTTGTACCTCAAACGTTGTCTGGTGCGGAGGGGTGGGTTAGGCAGGTCGGGGGAAGAAGGAGTGTGGGGGGTACTCCGGGAGATGAGTGAATGGTGGGATGACAGGTCTCTGGTATACTGTAAGGACATCTTAAGGAGTTTGATGGTGGTAATACACCCGCAGGACATCTCGGTTGGTAGGCTAGGTAATTTGGGGGGATCTCACCAGGTGATAGAATGCACGTCGATATATCCTATGTATGGTTGGGCTGAGATATGGGGATGATTAAAGGGGTTGAAGCTGAGGTCTAGGGATCAGGAGTTCATGTTTAGGTTTTTACATGATGCCGTGGCGTCAAAGGCTTCTTTAGTGAGCATGGGTTTGGTGAGAGATGGTGCATTTGTGAGATGTGGGGAATTGGATACTACACTGCATGGGATATATTTTTGTGAATCTTTGGGGCCAATACGGGAGTGGGCCGGGAGGGGGCTTCGCTATATGGGGGGTGGGGGCATCTCGTTTTTGAGGGCAATGTTTCTGGACCTCGGGGGACTTAATGCTCGGACGTGAAGGGGTCTCGTGTATTATCTAGTAGATTTTGTATGTGGTTCATGGAGACTTAGGGATTTGGGAGCAGGGGAATGGGTCAAGCTCTTTCTGTTTGCGTCTATAGGACGAAATGCAGAAATCGTGTAGTGTATGGGAGAGCATGGGAAACTGATTTCAATCAATCGTATAAGGAGTTGATGATTGCAGATCTATTGGGGTAGACGTGAGTTGGAAGAGGGCTTGACGACTGATACGTATTGGGTGGTCAGGTGACAAACGTTGCTAATAGGAGGGGTGTTTCATTTGTATGTATGCTGGTGTAGGGAAAGGGTGAGGAGGGTTTGCTTGGTTGGGGTTTTAAGGGGTGATGTTTGGGGTAGACATACGGATGACTTGGCCCTCTGTGTGGGTCAGGGTTTGACGGACGACTTTCGGGGCATAGGGTTGATTTAGTCAGGGCTGTATGTGTGTGGTTTGTTTCTTTTTGGTTACCTTTAAATGCATAAGGTTTATTTTTTTTGGTGCAAGGGCTTTGGTTTGGCTGAGGGGGGAGGGGGGGGTTAGGAAGAGGAGGTTTCTTCAGTCACTACTGTACTGTACATGATAGTCTTAGGTAGGGATTGTAATGAATCCGTAGACTATGGTCAAGGTATTCTTGTGGTGAGCTGGTTTTCTCCTTGCTATGTCAAAGTAAGTTTTCTTTGAGTTCTGATCCTTAATATGTGACATTTTCTTTGGTTTGGTAGTTGCTTTTGTTTTGGAAGTAGGGGTTTTGTTGACTTAGTCGTTGATGCAAATTCGTTGGATTCATATCTGGCATCATTTCTCGTCATGATATATATCTGTTCAGTTTTGCACTCGGATATCATGATTGGTGTATCAAGGTCTATAGGGTTTTGTGGGATAAATTGGTAAAATTTATTATGTATGTTTTCCGAATAAATATATAAACAAGTGATGTGAGATAAACCTTTGTGTGTCGGGTTTATGTTTCAAATAAACTATTTAAAAAAAAAAAAGTTGTGTGCTTCATGTTATAAATTCTGTTTCATTGTTTATAGTACCATTTCTGTTATACTGGTTGTGATGTTAATGTATGGATTTTGTGTAAATTGTGTTGGCAGAGTAGTGTCTTGTGTACTGTGTTGGTATAATTATGTCCCTTAATGGAAATTCACATTAAAACTTAAAATTACGATTCTTGTTCTGATTTAATATGTTGGGTAGTTTTTTTATTTTAGCATGTCATTGTACGACATGTAGGGGTTAACATAAGACATGGCATGTTGTCTCTTTACCTATGCATTTATTGTTTATTGTTAATTTTTTACCCCAGGTTAACTGATAAGGGTTTTGTTATGTTGTTAACATTTGTTCTATACTGCTTATTTTGTTGTATAAGCTTTGGTTCAGACCATGGCATGGCACTGTTATGTATAATATATCTGTATATATACGGTTTTCCAAAAAAAAAAAAAAAAAAATTATCTGTTACATTTAGGAAATTTGCTTAGTACAATTGGTATCTTATTTCATGAATAAGATATCTTGACATGTCACATAGATTATTATACTGTCTATCTCTATATTCCTCAATAAGTGCACAATCAAGCACATAGTGTTCAAGACAGTGACCATATGCCTGATCACATAATTTGCATTTAGTTTGATCATCATCTGTGTCTCCCAAACTGCCAGAAGTACCTGTAGCCAAGCCTAAGCCTGGCCACTACAACATCAGTCAGTCTGTTCACATTGCAAGTTGCTCCACAAACATGCCCATCTGTGCTCGCATTATCATGAGCACAGATAGGCATGTTCATGGAAATTAATTTGGATTTATATCTACAGTTCACTTATCTGTTACAAGCAAATTTAGGAAATTTGCTTAGTATAAGTGGTATCCTACCTTCACTAATAAGATATCTTGACATGTCACATAGGTTATTATACTGTCTATCTCTATATTCCTCAATAAGTGGACAATTCAGCACATAGTGTTCAAGACAGTGACCATATGCCTGATCACATAATTTGCATTTAGTTTGATCATCATCTGTGTATCTCCCAAACTGCCAGAAGTACTTGTAGCCAAGCCTAAGCCTGGCCACTACAACATCAGTCAGTCTGTTCACATTGCAAGTTGCTCCATAAACATACTTATCTACGTTCATGTTATCATAGTGGGTTATAGATCTACTCAGGCTTCTAACTGCATTCCTATAGCTATAATTTTCATTATTTATTTCTCTCCTAATATTATTCCTAATGCTAGACACAGATTGTAAGGGGTTGGGAGCAGTAGGAGGATTGAATACTGTTTGTTTGGTTCAGTCATTTATAATTGTTTTGTTATTGTCGTTGTTGTTATGGAGCGGCCTGGAGAATACATTGTTATTGTTACTCGGTCTTTCAATAACCTACAACCACTACAGTGGCGACGAGGATGGGATCATCAGAGCCAAGGATAGTGGGCCAATGTGGCCTGAAGTAGTAGGGATATTGCCAGCAGAGGACATTGCACAGAACGGTGATACAGCAGCAACAAGTGGCAGCATGGCAGCATCACAAGGAAGGTTGGAACCTTTCGACCCACGTAAGATTTCTTTGGAGCTCTGGCTAAGTTTGTTGGAAGCCAATTTCGCTCACTTAGGAATTAAAGAGCAAGATAACAAGAGGAATTTCTTGCTAGTGTCCCTGGGATCAGAAACTTACAGTGTTTTAGGTAATGTGTGTGCTCCAGAATTACCACACACGAAGCGTTACGACGACTTGGTCGTGGCACTGAAAAGTTATTTTGCAGTGAAACCAGCCTACCACCGCAGTTTGTTGGCTTTTCAGCAGAGGAAGAAACGACAGGGTGAGTCCTTGCATGAATTATATACAGATTTAAAAGCGTTGGCTGTGAACTGTACCTTTGGGGGACAATTTGACCCCAGAGTGAGGGACCAGTTGTTTATGGCGGTGGTGGATGAAGTATATTTTCCTCACCTAGTTGCAGAAAATTTGGATTTGCAAAGTGTGCAGTCTGCAAAACTACTTGACAAACTTTTGAACTTGGAACAGGCATTTGTTACAGATCAGAACTCTGCTCCTGCGGTACAAGGGATTAATGCTGTGAAATGTAAACATTGTGGGTTCCAGCACAGTAGTAGTACTTGTAGGTTTAAAGACTTTTTCTGTAATAAGTGTCATAAGAAAGGCCACTTGAGAAGAGTGTGTAGTGAGAAATTTTCAAAAGTGTCTCCTAAGGCTGTATCAAAATCGAGTATTGGAAAAAACAGGACAGCAAGGACACAGCAGTCACCGAGATATCCTAGAACAAAGTCAATTAAGGTGCTGGATGGCGGTGATAGTTCAGCAGATGAGGAAGTGATGAGCTTATATGCCTTAGAGGATAGTGTGTTTTCCATGAAGGCAGATAAATATGGGTTTATCATTAACAATAAACAGGTACCCTTTGAGATTGACAGTGGGGCGTCCATCTCGACTTTATCCAAAGACTGGGTAGAGGCAGTAAAGGGGCACATTGAACGATGTTCTAGGAGGGTAACTGCATATGATAATGGGAAAATAAACCTTCTGGGACAGGTGGTTTTGCCGGTAAGATATAATAAATTAGAGGTGTCACAAGTGTTTTATGTAGTGAAATCCAATAATAGTAACTTGTGTGGGAAAGACCTCATGAAAAAGTAGGGATTTACCTTGCTGGATTGGATGAATCTACCAAAATTAACAAACTAGACAGTGCTGAAGAAATGTTAGATAATTTTAGGGTAGATTCTAGTAAACCTATCTCAGCATCGTGGCACAAATTCATGTGAAAAGTGATGCTGTCCCTAAGTTTGTGAAAGCAAGGCCAGTACCATTTTTTCACAAAGAGATGATTGAGGAAGAATTAGAAAAACTAGTGCAGAAAGGCATTATTGAGCCTATATCGCATAGTGAATGGTCTGTACCTATTGTGCCAGTACTGAAGGCTGACTGTAAGTCTATGAGAATTTGTGGGGATTTTAAATATGTAAATGAGCAAATTCATTGTGAAAGATATCCTTTACCCAGGATTGAGGAATTATTGTCTGTAGTAGGTAAAGGTAAAATATTTACAAAATTAGATTTAAAGGATGCTTATTTACAGATACCTGTAGATGAGAGGAGCCAACAACTTTTAGTAATTAATACCCACAGGGGACTTTTTAAATATAAGAGATTACCCTTTGGAATTTCCTCATCTGGTATTTTCCAGAAATTTATTTCCCAATTGTTTGTTAAACTGGATGGGGTAGCATCCTATTTAGATGATATCATAATATGTGGTGCCACAGAAGCTGAGCATGATGTTAGACTCCGGCAGGTGTTGAGTATTTTACAGAAGCATAATGTAGTACTAAATAAGAATAAGTCAGTGTTGAAAACCAGATCTATTGAATATCTGGGGTATGAAATTTCAGGGGAAGGTATTAAACCTTCTTCTCAGAAGGTGGAGGCTCTTGTGAATTTACCTTCACCTACGTCTGTAGGGGAAGTTCAGTCCTTTGTGGGGATGGTGACATATTATTGTAAGTTTATTAAGAACTTTTCTTTAATTTTGGCACCACTATATGATTTGTTAAGAAAGGGGGCTACATTTGAGTGGTCTACAGTGGAAGAGGAAGCTGTTCAAAGGATTAAAAAACAATTAGTGTGTTCACCTTTGTTGACTAATTTTATGGGAGAGCATCCATTAATAATTGAGGTTGATGCTTCTTCTGTGGGTGTTGGATGTGTGTTAATCCAGGTAGTAAATGGCCAGGAAAAACCTGTGTATTTTGCTAGTAAGAAACTTTCTCCAGCAGAACAGAATTATTCTCAACTTGATAAAGAAGGTCTAGCTTTGGTGTATGCTGTTAAGAAATTCAGATATTTTTTGCTATGGAGAAAGTTTGTTGCTCGCACAGATCATAAACCATTGCTAGGGTTGTTTGGAAAAGGAAAACATATTCCAGTAAATGCAAATGCCAGAATTCAGCGTTGGGCTCTGTTATTAGCTCAGTATGATTATGAGTTGTCATTCAAGGCTGGCAAGGAAAATGTTATTGCAGATGCATTTAGTAGATTACCTATTGAAGATCACAGCTTAGAGTCAGGTACACCTTCAGAATATGTAAGATTAGTAGAGTCCCTCGATTTTCAACATTTATCATTTGACAAAATCAAAGAGGAAACTGGGATAGATGCTGTATTATCCCAAGTAGTAAATAATGTTAAATATGGTTGGGGTAAAAATAATGTATTTTTATCTGACTATAATTCAGTCAAATCAGATCTGACTGTTCATGATGATGTATTATTGTATAGTTGAGATGTAAGTTATTGGAGCATCTGCATATAGGTCATAATGGTATCAATGCTATGAAAGCAGAAGCTAGGCAGTGGGTCTGGTGGCCAAAGATGGACCAAGATATTGCAGAAGTGACAAAGAGTTGTCCCATTTGTTTTCAGAATTTTAAGCCAATTTCATCTCCTGTCCTATCTTGGCCCAGCACTGGGAAACCATGGTCTAGAGTGCATATAGACTATGCAGGTCCAGTTGAGGGCAAATATTTTTTGGTAATTGTGGATTCCTTTTCAAAATTCTTAGATGTGCAAGTCACTAGTTCTAAGACATCCACAGTGACTACTGAGTTACTGAGGAAATCCTTTTGTAATTTTGGGTTACCAGACATAGTTGTGTCAGATAATGCTGCTTACTTTGTATCCCAAGAACTGGAAGCTTTTTTTAGTAAGAATAGTATTGAACATATTACTCCAGCCCCATACCATCCATCATCAAATGGTCTGGCAGAGAGAGCGGTACGGACATTGAAGGAAGGGTTACACAAGTTTACAAAAGGATCTCTCAATACCAGATTATATAGGTTCTTATATAACCATAGGAAAACTGTTCATTCCTCCACTAATAAGACACCAGCAGAAATGATGTATCATAGGACTTTCAAAGTCCCTGTATCGGCTGTCAAATGTCACGTTAAAGAGGACAACTCATTGTCTAACATGCCTGCTGGTGACTTTCAAGGAGTGGTGAAGCATTTTAAGGTTGATGATGCTGTGTATGCAAGGAATTTTGGGAAAGGTGACCCTTGGGTAGAAGGAAAAATTGTGGAGGTATTACGGGTTAGGAATTACAAAGTGTTAATTAGAGGGTTTGGTAACATGATATGGAAAAGGCACATAGATCAGCTCATGCCAAGGTTTAGGAGTGGAGAGCAACCACTGATTCCAACAGTACCAGAAGCAGTAAGGAGTGGTTTAGAGGAACTGCCCACAACAGATAATAATGTTAATAAACTTAAAGAGCAGGTTAGCATACAGGAAGAACCTCCTGGGAGGTTTGCTAAGGGAACCAGCCGGGTGAGAGAAGAGGAGGCACCTCAGGACAGCGCAAACCCTCCAATTCTCCGGTGTTCCAGCAGAGTTGTCAAACCTCCAGATAGGTTGGATTTATAAGTTGGATGATATAATGTAATTTAGGAAAGGAGGAATGTAAGGGGTTGGGAGCAGTAGGAGGATTGAAGACTGTTTGTTTGGTTCAGTCATTTATAATTGTTTTGTTATTGTCGTTGTTGTTATGGAGCGGCCCTGGAGAGTACATTGTTATTGTTACTCGGTCTTTCAATAACCTACAACCACTACACAGATATACCAAAGTTATATTCTACATTCTCCTTATGGGTGCTCTTCTTGGCTAATATATCAACTTTATCATGAAGGAGTAATCCAATGTGTGACGGAATCCATAGCAAATGTACATTAATTCCTTTGTCCCCGATTTTTGAGTATCTATACCTGGCTTCTCCAATGAGCATGCTGTTAGAGTCATTATATGAGTCAAGAGCCTTCAATGATGACATAGAATCAGTAATGATGATAGAGTCAAGCTCAGTGTCATAAGTTAGCTTTAGTGCCATTAGGATTGCAAACAATTCAGTTTGCAGTGTAGACGCCCAGTTGTTAATTCTTATGCCTAGTTCAAAAAAATTATTATTGTTCTTAACTAGGGAGGTGGCAACCAGAGCAGATGCAGCCCTGCCAGAAGACTCCTGTTTAGATCCATCAGTGTATATAACTTAAGATAACTTATTACTACCAGCTTGGCGAGAAGTTTCTTCTTGAGCAGTTGCTTTAACAAGTGATTTAAGGAAGGGATTACTAGCAATGAGCTTCTTGGGAGGGACTTGCAGGTATGTGATATTAAATGAACACATCTTCCATGGAGGGGTGAAATGCTCTTGTTGCCTACAGTGATACAATTCATGCAGGTTGTAAAACTTAATGTAATTGCATGTTTTCACAATCCATTTAGATCTGTGAGTATTTACTTCTAGATATTTAGTAAGATTCATTGTGACAGTGTCTGGTTCATTTCTTAACATTCTAATACCAAGTACAGTGTTAATCTCAACAATCTTATCACTGATACTAGTAATACCAAGCTCCTTCCTCATATTAAGAGCATACAAATGAACATGTAGGAGCTTGGGATCCGAGAGAAGAGGTGTGTAGATAGCCAAACTTCTAGCTTCTCGTCAGTGGAAACATATATACACAAGTATCCAGGGGTGGAGGGAGAGAAAGCCGCAGTCAGCGTTGTCTCTCAGTCCAATCCCAGGTGGACAGTGGCCACAACCTTTAGTTTCAAAATGGCGGCGACGTACTGGAGGCGGATAAACACTGTGTGTATTGAAGTACTGGTTGGAGCTATCTACCCATCTAATGCAGAAGTATTATTGCCTGCCATACTTCGAGATGCTTATGGAATACCCACGGAAGATTTATATGGCGTATCGCTAAATGGAGCCACTAGGGTATTTGTTAAATTTGTGACCAGTGGAGCATATGAACGAGTGGTTGACACTTACCAGGAAAAGCGAATGGTCGTTAGTGAAGGCTTGGAGGTGAGGTTACGGGACGTTTTGGCAATGTATGTTTGGATCAGAATACGTAATTTGCCATTTGAGGCCGATGCAGTTGATGTGAAGTAAGGGTCTTTCAGGCATATGGTGTGATACATGCCGCTAACATCGAGGAGGTGGACCTGGGGGGCCTATGCTGGTATGCCGGAAGGGTCGTTCAGTCTCAAGATGACATTGAGGAGACCAATACCATCGTATGTTCTCCTGCCGGACTTCCGTACGCAAGTCTACATTATGTACATTGGCAGGTGCAAACGTGTAGGCTATGTGGGCAGTCAGGGCATATGGCTATGGCGTGTGACCGACGGGGGCCACCAACCCAGTGACAACATGGTGCCGCGATGCAGGAACAAGGGGAGACGACTTTGATGGATGAGGACGTACATCAACAGGAGCCAGCAGCTAAGGGTGAGCTGATTAGTACTGGCAAGTGGAGTGACGTCGTGGAGGAAGAGGCGGAGGTGGTTGTATCACTGCCACCGGTGACGCAGCCGGATGAGGATCGTGAGGTGCAGGGGGAGGATGACGTATTGGTTAACTTATCTGGACCTCTCTTGGATGATTTGCAGAGGATGCTAGATAGCCCGGCGCCGGTGGCGGACGACTATGTGGAGGGTACCTCACCGGAGTTGGTGGCAAGGCCAGGTGAAGTGCTGAATGGGCGTGTAAGTAAGGAGGCAGGTGATGGTATGGATGATCAGGTGCAGGTGTGTGTGGTTGAGGCAGAGGTACATAGGGGCGTGTCGGATGTGAGTGGTGAGGAAGCAGGCGAGGTCATGGAGGTAGCGGAGGGGTCCTGCAAGAGATCCAGTGGATCAGTGGAGGATGACGTGTTGACGCAAGCTCAGAAAACCGGCAAAAAAGTATGAGCGGATGTGGCTAAGGGCGGGAAAGGCGGGGTTAAGGGTAAAGTTATGGGCGGAGAGGGAGGGGGTTATGGTGGGGAGGACTAGTGATGAAGCTAGGTGGGTCTAGATTGGTGAAGCTTCGTGGGAAGCCTCCAATGAAACCTTAAAGTGTCTCTGTATGAACGTTAATGGCCTTCGGGCAGAGGTTAAACGGTTATGGGTGGAAGCAACTTTAAGGAGAGAGGGGATTGATGTATGCATCTTACAGGAACACAATTTTAAGTGTGGTAGGGAATTGTTGCTAAAGGGTTATAATTTATACACAGGGAGTACTGTGAATCTCAAGGGTGGAGTGTTGGTGGGCATTAGGGAGACCAGCCCTTTTAGGATGAGGTCTTGGGAGGAGGTGGGGGATGGGAGGATTGTGAGGGTTGATGGGGTATGGGGAGACATACCTGTTAGTTTTATTGGGGTTTATATGCCTGCTACCAATGTAAGGAGTGTGAAGGAAGCTTTTGTGCATGATTTTTTAGTTTATGCTTTAAGGGGCTTGCCTGAGGTGGTAATAATAGCTGGTGATTGGAACTGTATTATTTGGAAGCGTGACGTAGAGCCTCGAGGGTCAGGATGTGAACTTGCAGTTTTGAGGGATGTGTTGGGGGCGGTGGGAGTCAAGGATGTGGTTGTGGGAAGGGATGCTTTGGTGGAGCATACATTTTTTAGGAGAGGATATGCAGCACGACTAGATAGGGTTTATGTAGCGTCACGTATGAGTGTAGGAGACGTGCGTCTTCTCGATGTTGGGTTCTCTGATCACCATGGTGTAGTGGCGGTGTTGAGCTGGGATGGGGCTGTCAAGATATATCCAGGTCATTGGAAATTGAATGTTCGTTTGTTACAGAGGGATGGGGATAGGGATGCTTTTGCAGACTGGTGGGGGAGGGTGTGGGGAAGGGGCAGAGGGCTAAGGGATGAGGTGAGGTGGTGGTCTACCAGACGTTCAGTGGTCTCTGATCATCCGCTGTACCTATACGGCTCACGTATCCCAGAACTTTATACAGTCAGGTTTCTCAGCCTATTTTTTGATCGTCGATTGTCCTGGAAACCTCACATTACCTCTCTGAAGGCAACTTGTCATAGCCGGCTGAACCTCCTAAAAACCCTCGTACATCTTTCATGGGGGGCTGATCGTAGCACTCCGCCTGCATTCAGCCCTAATTTTATCGAAACTATTATAGTGACCAGATATATTCGGTGGCCTCCCCTGCTACTCTTTCTGGCCTTAATCCCATTCATCACCAGGGATTGAGTTTATGCCTTGGTGCATTTCGTTCTTCCCTGGTTGAGAGCCTCTATGTAGAAGCGAACATTCCATCCTTGTCCGATCATCGTGATGCACATTGCATTCCCTATTATGTTCGCTCCCATCTGAAATCCTTCCATGTATAGAATTGTCACAGATGTTAGTAGGCGCTCTTTATTTGTCCATCGCCCCTGTTTACTTCATCCCTTTTCTCTTCGTCTACATTCACTCTTGTCTTCCCTTCAACTACCACCGTTATAGGTTCATGTGACATCTTCCTTTCCCCTACCCCCTTGGGAAATTCCCGCTGTCCGTGTCTGTTCTATTCCTCTACCTTCCGCGAAAGCAAAACTACCTACGGCTTCTCGCTCTTTCTTTCTAGACCACTTCCGTTCTCACTCCCATGCCATCACAGTATACACCGATGGTTCAAAATCACCTGACGGTGTCAGATTCGGAGCAGTCTTCCCGGACAGCGTCATGCGAGGGCATCTGTTACCCTCGGCTAGCATCTTTATGGCTGAATTGTATGCCATTCTTGTGGCACTTATCCATATTGCATCTATGCCTGTGTCACCATTTGTGGTCGTTTCAGACTCCCTTAGTGCTTTACAAGCTATCCGTAAAATTGATACACCTCACCCCCTAGTTCTTCGTATCCAACTTTGGTTACGCCATATCTTTAGCAAGCACAAAGATATTGTTTTTTGTTGGGTCCCTGGTCATGTTGACGTACATTGCAATGAACAGGCAGACACTGCTGCGTGGTCAGCAGTACATGACCTTCCAGTTTCATATAGAGGTGTTCCTTTCACTGACTATTTTGCAGTCATTGCTACCCACCTTTGCACCCGTTTGCAACAACGCTGGTCTGACCTGCTAAATAACAAACTTCATTCTATTTAACCGATTATAGGTTTCTGGCCTTCTTGTCACCAATATCGGGGTTGGGAGACTACACTCTCCGGTGGTCTTCGCATCGGCCACACTTGTCTTACTCACGGGTATCTCATGGAGAGGCTCCCTGCCCCTCTCTGTGAGCATTGTCAGGTTCCAGTGTGTGTTCGACATATTCTGTTGGACTGCCCACTCTATCAACGAGCACACAGAATTTACCTCCAACGGTGTCTTCGCTCTGCGGCCTTTTCTTTACCTTCCCTTCTTGCAGATGGACCCTCCTTTAATCCTGACTCTCTCCTCGACTTTTTGACGGAAACTGACTTACTACACAAACTCTGAAGATTATAGCTCTAGCACCTCCCTCAGTCCCTTATACCTCAATCTCTTGCTACCCTCTATCCCTGCACTATCCTCCCTCCTGCTGCACTCCATACCCTACTAATCATCCATCTCCCTCTAACAACCCATTCTCCCTGCATCCTGCAATAACCTGCAGCGCTGTATAACCCCTGTGGTTTAGCGCTTCTATTTGATTATAATAATAATCTTGGTCTTCTTCCTCAGACCAAACCTAATTACCCCCAATCCCCCCTCCCCTTTCCCATCTTCCCCATCCTCCCTTCTCCCTTTCCTCCTCATTCCTCCCTTATTCCCTTCCCATTTTTACCCTGTGAGCTTCTCTCTACAGGCATTCTATTTCCTAGGTAGGGGAAGGGTACCGTGGTCCATCCCATTCCGTTGAGGTTCTTGGCGGTGGTGCAGTTTGCCGTGGAATCTGGATCGCCTGGGGATATCCCTCTCCGGTCTCCCGGGGGGTGGCTTTGGGTATCTTTCAGGCGACAGGGGGCGACGGGTGTATCTCTGTAGGCCACCTTTCAGATTCCAGGGTGGTGGCTTGTTATGCCCAGACAGTTTCATTACAAATATCTTGCTATGTTCATCTATCTAATATTACATTGCGATTACCATCGTTAATAGCTAAAACGATGATAATCAGCTTTATAATATTACATATTCATTTTCACCTTTCATGTTTTCATTTATATATATATATATATATATATATATATATATATATATATATATATATATATATATATATATATATATATATGTACATAGGAGGGATCGTACTAGTGATAACAACCATTCAATGTTTGTGACATCACCTCTGGCGGCTACTCGCCTGATGCGAGGTGACGTCAGAGGTGACTGTATTAGAGTAGTTAGTACAGCACCTCTCTCGGTAAAGAGGTCTTCATTGCTTACTCATTTGAGAAGCTATTGGTCTAGAGCTTTATTCTCTAAAGTCGCCAGAAATTGTGAGATCTGGTGATACTTTCATTGTATAGAAGTTCTCATGCATTAAGAGACTTCAAGTATTCTAGTCAACATTCTAATCGTCTCGTAAAACAGAGACACTAACTTTATTGATCATATATATATTAAAGGCCCATTCAGCTAGAATGAAGGTCATGGTAATTTATAAGTTGTGTATAAAGACTGTTTATATATATAATAACTAAGAAAAAGGTATAATTAAAATACCTTAAGTCAATAACGTTATCTACGTTATATTAAAGATATATTTTTTAATTTTTTTTCGATCTCCTTATTAATCTATATATAAGATTAAATCATATCCTCATAACGGTCTTATTATGATATTACGATATTACGGGAGAATAAAATTCTTACCCTAGACTAACATCGCCTATGCCATAAAGAATATCGTAATAAATGGGGACCTGCTGTCCGGGAGATTGAACTTTGTATAACACCTTAAAACGCAGACTTATAAAGTAATATTTAAAAGACCCTTACGGAATAAGATGGCTTCATTATCCTCCAGGTTTGAAGATCTTACCGTTGAATGGTTGAATACAATAAAGTTACAAACATGTTGGCAAATAGCAAAGTCCCTCAGAGTCAAGTATGATAAACACTACACCGCTGTTACCCTTCGGGCTATCATTTGGAATCTGCTTTTTCCAGAAGCCCAAGAAGAAGACTCTGGTGAGGAAATAACAGACGATGAAAGTTTGATCTCACAACTGGACTATCAGTCATTATTAAATGACATGGAAGTGCCTTTAGTAAGTACTAAAGACACATCAACGAGACCTAAGTCTCCGCGACAACTTCCGTCACAGGCTCAGTCAACTTGGGAAACCATAGATTTTACAGGTAGAACACCAGGAACTACCACATTCTCAATGTTAACGGAACCTAGGGTTCCGGTGAGGAATAATTCAGAGTTTTCCCAATGGAACTCCCTTCAAATTCCTCCTGAGATACGCTCTCCTGAACAATTTGAGAGATTAGAACGCTTCTTGAAGCTACAAACTACGTACATTGAAGCCCAACGTAAGTTTAAACAAGAAGAGTTTGAGAGTCCATCAGACATGGTAGACAACTCAACCCAGAAAATCAGGCTCAAATTATGAAGTGGCCTTGAGAACACTGGGCTGCTCTGATACACACTACGTTGACGGGAAAAGCACAGGGTAGCTCGGCTTCCTTACCTTTCAAGCAATACTCTCAGTACGAGATGATAAAGAAAACTGTTTTGGATGCTTATGACTTGTTGCCTGCCAGTTATTTACGGGCTTTCCGGACATTGAAGCGAAACCCACAGGAGTCCTGGATAGAGTTTGCCCGAGGAAAACAGGCAGCGTTTGAGAGATGGCTTAGAGCTTCAAATTGCAATACAGTGGAGTCCCTTTCTCAATTAATTTTGAATGAAGACTTCTTTAATTACTTGACAGAAGACCTGCATACGCACCTTATCGGACGTTCCGCCTCAACACTAATAGAAACTGCTTCGATAACTGAACATTATGAAATAGCTCACCAGACAACAGGAAAAAGTAAATATAAAGACGCTGTTCAGAAAACTCCAAGGAAAGTCTCTAAGTTTGAAGGAAAAGAGTATACATGGCACACTCCTAACTGGCATAGTAATTCCACTCAGGGAAGACAATTACGTTTCTGTAATTACTTCCAAAGCCCAGGACATTTGGAAAACCAGTGTAGAAAGAAGAACGAGCATAACTACGAAAACCCCAAGAGGTACCCTACTCAAGTGATCTCTTCTCAGGTCCAAACTAAAGCTCAACCTGTAGGGACGAACTCAAAATTGTCCCATCCAGAGATCCCATGGATGATATGACTACATTCCGAAAAACATCCTGAAACTAAGGTACGCGAGGCCATGGAACCTTACCTTGCTACAGGAAAAGTGGGCCTCGATGAAAAAAGGTTAGTAAATGTCACTACTTTCCGAGACACCAGGAGTTATCTGTCTCTATTAAGGACAAATGTATTACCCCTAAATGAAAACTCCGACACCAAAATGGAAGTTTAATTAGAGGCTTATGGTGGTGCCTTAATTAAAGTACCACTGCATAGTGTTTTTGGAACTCCCCGACTATGTGGGTTGGATAACTGTTGGAATATCTAGTAAAGAATTCCCCATTCAGGGTGTTAGACTATTGATCGGAAATTATGTATACCACATATCAATTGCTACTTGTTACCGAGTACTTGATATCCTATTCATTATCTTACTATGAGAGTTGACCTTTCACAAACAGCTTGTTAAATTAGACACATATGCAACACTTGGGTATCTTTATTGAGGAAACGTTTCGCCACACAGTGGCTTCATCAGTCCAATACAAAGAAGAAAGTAGCACTAAGAGGAGGAGTTTGAGGTAATCAGTCCCTCGGCCTGGAGTCGATGTGTTCAGTCCATCAATCTTAAAGTAAATACAACATAAGGCAAATAGAAGTTGCTTATATACTGTAGACAGTTGAGATGAAGCAGGAGGAGGCGGGGTCATAGTGGTATCATCCACTAGTCGAAGTAGGTCCTTGTCCAAAGGTTTGGACAAATGTTGAAGAATCCGTTTGTATCAAGATCCCAAGAAGTTGCTGTGTCAGACAGCATGATACCACTATGACCCCGCCTCCTCCTGCTTCATCTCAACTGTCTACAGTATATAAGCAACTTCTATTTGCCTTTTGTTGTATTTACTTTAAGATTGATGGACTGAACACATCGACTCCAGGCCGAGGGACTGATTACCTCAAACTTCTCCTCTTAGTACTACTTTCTTCTTTGTATTGGACTGATGAAGCCACTGTGTGGCGAAACGTTTCCTCAATAAAGATACCCAAGTGTTGCATATGTGTCTAATTTAACAACTTGTCGGTTCTCTGAACCATTCATCTACAAACAGCTTAGCAGTTAGGTAATTGGAACTTACACCCGACACCCCGAAAACAACGCATAAGGGATTTGTAAAGAACCTTTGGTGATAAATAATCACTCTGAAGCCCATTATGCTTTAGAAGCATCAACCAAAGGTCCGGCATTATTTCCTTTAAGCATTATTACTCGTGCCATGTCTCGCTCTGCTGGTTGTGAATGTTATGTTATTTTCCCTTTGTGGAAACTTTTTTAGTCATTAAAGGTTCCACAGGGTAAGGGAGCCGTCAGGAGCCTTACACACCGTGGATCGGCCCTCGGAGTTTATAAACCCACACACCCAACAAAACATACGCACACTCCAGCTGATGACGGTGACTATTGTGTATATATTTGATTGATAGATTTATCCACCTAGGAACACCTAGGCAAGTTTGTACAGCTAGAGACTAACAGTAGGATTATTAAGGCAATGTTAGGTATTAATAGTGTAGCTCTAGCACCCTAATATAGGTAGTTATAGGCCTGAATAGGCAAGCATTAGATTATGTTAGCTAACGAGAACTGGCAGCTCTACCCTGGAATCTAGGCGTGAAAGAGCCCAGTTCTTTCTTCCCAGACCAGACTCCACTCGAGCAAGACGTGCTGAGATAGACAGCACCCCCCACGTGACCCAACATCTGTCCTGGGGCCACGGAGGAGATCCCGAAGTACCGTGGAAATCTGCCTCCATCCAGACCCTGTCACAGTAAGACTAGGCTTTCTTTCTCTCAGTATCTGGCCAGTTTCCTGGGGGAAACGTTAGTGAGTTATCTGTGGGTCTTAGGCGGACGGACGACTTGTGTTGGTATGTAACAGCGTCGTCTCCTAAGTTCAAGTCTGGAAGCTAGTGTTACTTACTGCATATATTACTCAAGGGATATCCTAGTAACCAGGGAACTCTGAGGTGAAGGCAGGACACTAATTACCCCATCTTTTGCAGACAAAGTTTCTCCACTGCACATGGTGTTAGGAGGGGTTATATATAAGGAAGACCAGGACACATACCACCCTTTTCAGTTCAAGTAAGTAATCTCCCTTCTAGTATTGTGTAGGCAGTGTGGGGTTCCCCTTACTGCAATCAGCTAGAAATTTGTACCATAGCCACTTGTAAGTCTGAGAGAAGTGTCTCAGAGTGTCGGTGTCAACAGTACTTGCCCAGAGTGCAACTTACAAGAGGCCAATCCAAACAAGTTTCTACACCCTTACTTTATCATCAAGGTTCTCACTGCATGTTCTAGCATAGGGTATTAAAGGTCTTATAGTCTAGGGGGAATACTTACATTCATGATTCTCTGCTGCATCTGGAAAAACTTAACCAGCCCTCTCCATGGATTATTCAAACCACCATTACAAAAATAATTCTATATTAAGTTGTATTTACAGGTACGTATATTACACCAATCATATACACAACATGTGACCCATAACAGAAACATGTTACTAGCATCTCCAAGCCACATGGCATGGTCCACCTCCACTCTTAACACCCCATTTTCTCCACATCACTCCTACCCTCAGTGTCTTGACACTATAACTCATAGGTTATGCTGGCTGCTTCAATTTAACACATATCTCCCTTATATCTGGCATACCATTCTGCCCAGAAACATATCAACAAAGCCCAGTCTCCACCACCAGTTCTACCTTGCAGCCATCTTGGGAAGAGAGAGAAAGAGGGAGGACTTCTCCCTCTTCAAAACACACAAAACAAAACACTGTGTTCTTGCACAATCTACATGCACCCACAATACATCTTATTTATTTACAATGAGACATGCAACTTTATAAACTACTTATTTAAATGTGTGTATTTATAACCTATTATATTATGTATATTTATAACCTATTATATTGAGAAAATCAGGTTAATTCAGCTTCTTTAAGTTTTAAGGGTGGCCTGACCTCAAAACTTCATTAAGCAAAATTGTGATCAATTCAATATAATTAGGTATTCATGTTACTTAACTATATAAATACCTGTTGGGTCTTATAGCCCCATAACACCCCCACCTCAAGCCAAAGTCTCACAAAAGCTAGATGTGTCCCTCAGGATAAGGCTAGTAAAAAAAAAGTATCTTAGCCTGAAGGTGGTAGCAACACTACTAGAAGTTTTACATATTACCCAGCACCATAATAACTCTTCACTTTAGTGTTATTTACAACAAGGTGACATACAACATGGCAAGCTACAAATTTTCATGGCTCCAATGAACCTTCCCAGATTATACAATATCCAAAACTGAAAGGTGTAACCATTAACTACTTTAGTGGTTACTAAACTTAATACATTTTTACAATGCAAGGACTGCACACAATGCCCACTGTGAAAGCCAGCACTGACAGTCCTGTGTCTCCGCTGCGGTAATCCAGCAGGCAACTGGTACTCCAGGATGGCATCTTCCTGATCAGGAGATGAGAGTAGAGCCAAACCCAAAGCAGTCAGGTATACACCAGGCAGAAACTTTACAAAAACATGTCAAGGTGTCTCTCACGTGGTGGCCGACCCAAACAGTGAGATCAGCCGCGAGGAGCTTTCTCCAAATTCAACTTCAATAACAAAAACATAAGGTGGGACTAAGTAAACCAAGTCCTAAATGATATAAACTGGGAAGATTACCTAAGCATCACGGATCCCAACCTATGTCTAGAACAAATTAACTCTGTGGTACTCGAGGTTTGCTCAAGGCAAATTCCCTTAAGGAAAAGGAAGAGAAGATGCAAACTAGAAAGAGAGAGGTGCTCCCTATACAGGCGAAGGCAAAGAATAACGGAGCGGCTACAGGAGGCCAATATCTCTGAAATACGTAGGGAGACACTAGTCAGAGAAATAGCAAACATTGAATTACAACTAAAGGAATCTTACAGGAATCAAGAGACACGGGAAGAACTAAAAGCCATAAATGAAATTGAAAGAAACCCAAAGTATTTCTTTTCCTATGCAAAATCAAAGTCGAGGACAACAACCAATATTGGGCCCCTACTTAAGCGGGATGGGTCCTACACAGATGACAGCAAGGAAATGAGTGAGTTACTTAAGTCCCAGTATGACTCAGTTTTTAGCGAGCCACTAACCAGACTGAAAATCGAAAACCTAAATGAATTTTTTATGAGAGTGCCACAGAATTTGACAGACACATGCCTTTCTGACATCACCACGAAGCCAAATGACTTCGAAAAAGCAATAAATGACATGCCCATGCACTCTGCTTCAGGCCCAGACTCATGGAACTCCGTGTTCATCAAGAACTGCAAGAAGCCCCTATCACATGCTTTTAACATCTTATGGAGAGGGAGTATGGACACTGGGATCATCCCGCAGCTACTAAAAACAACAGACATAGCCCCACTCCACAAAGGGGCAGTAAAGCAATAGCAAAGAACTACAGACCAACTGCGCTAACGTCACATATCATAAAAATCTTTGAAAGGGTTCTAAGAAGCAAGATCGCCACCTATCTTGATACCCATCAATTGCACAACCCAGGACAGCATGGGTTTAGAGCAGGCCGCTCCTGTCTGTCCCAACTACTGGACCACTACGACAAGGTCCTGGATGCTCTAGAAGATAAACAGAATGCAGATGTTATATACACAGATTTTACAAAAGCCTTTGACAAGTGTGACCATGGTGTAATTGCACACAAAATGCGTGATAAAGGAATAACAGGAAAAGTTGGTAGATGGATCTATAATTTCCTAACATGTAGAACACAAAGAGTAGTAGTCAACAGAGTAAAGTCTGATGCAGCTACTGTGAAAAGCTCTGTTCCACAAGGCACAGTACTTGCTCCCATCCTATTCCTCATCCTCATATCAGATATTGACAGGGATATAAGCCACAGTGCTGTGTCTTCCTTTGCAGATGACACCCGAATCTGTATGACGGTGTCTACCGTTGAAGAGACAGCTAGACTCCAAGCAGACATAAACCAAATCTTTAAATGGGCTGCAGAAAACAATATGAAGTTCAATGATGAGAAATTTCAGTTACTCAGATACGGAAAACGTGAAGAAATTAAAATCTCATCGGAGTACAAAACTAATTCCAACCACACAATAGAGCGAAAAACTAATGTCAAAGACCTGGGAGTGATCATGTCAGAGGATCTCACCTTCAAGGACCATAACACTGTAGCAATTGCATCTGCTCGAAAAATGACAGGATGGATAATGAGAACCTTCAAAACCAGGGATGCCAAGCCCATGTTGACACTTTACAGATCGCTTGTTCTATCTAGGCTGGAATATTGCTGCACACTAACTGCACCTTTCAAGGCGGGTGAAACTGCTGACCTTGAAAATGTGCAGAGAACCTTCACCGCACGCATAAGTGCGATAAACCACCTCAACTACTGGGAGCGCTTGAAGTTCCTAAACCTGTACTCTCTAGAACGCAGGCGGAGAGATACATTATTATATACACCTGGAAAATTCTCGAGGGCTTAGTACCAAACTTGCACACAAAAATCACTCCCTATGAAAGCAAAAGACTCGGCAGGCGATGTAACATCCCCCCAATGAAGAGCAGGGGTGCCACTAGCACGTTGAGGGACAACACAATAAGTGTCAGGGGCCCAAGATTGTTCAACTGCCTCCCAGCATACATCAGGGGGATTACCAACAAACCCCTGGCTGTCTTCAAGCAGGCACTGGACAGGCACCTAAAGTCGGTACCTGACCAGCCAGGCTGTTGTTCGTACGTTGGACTGCGTGCGGCCAGCAGTAACAGCCTGGTTGATCAGGCTCTGGTCCAACAGGAGGCCTGGTCATGGACCGGGCCGCGGGGGCGTTGACCCCTGGAATTCTCTCCAGGTAGACTCCAGGTAGATACAACATGGCAAGCTACAAATTTTCATGGCTCCAATGAACCTTCCCAGATTATACCATATCCACAACTGAAAGGTGTAACCATTAACTACTTTAGTGGTTACTAAACATAATACATTTTTATAATGCAAGGACTGCACACAATGCCCACTGTGAAAGCCAGCACCGACAGTCCTGTGCCTCCGCTGTGGTAATCCAGCAGACAACTGGTACTCTAGGATGGCATCTTCCTGATCAGGAGATGAGAGTAGAGCCAAACCCAGAGCAGTCAGGTATACACCAGGCAGAATCTTTACAAAAACATGTCAAGGTGTCTCTCACGTGGTGGCCGACCCAAACAGTGAGACTTTTCAGTCAACACTCAAGATCCTTAAGTGGTCAGGCCTTCACGCCCACCTTCCAAGGTCCCACTCTACACACATCCTCCAACCTTATAAAGGAGGTAACTGCCACAGTACATGAAGGAGATCCACAGGACCACACAGGCAAATCGTTGGACTGTTTCGTACTTAGAGCACCCCAAGACACAAATATAAAACATACCTTCCTGGACTTCTCTAGTCACCGAAGGTTGTCAACCTCTGCCTCAACTCACAAATACAGATACTCTGACTCCCTTCACTTGCCTGGCTCCAACCCATCTCCTTTACAGTTGGATGGCTGGAAGGGAGCACTCAGGCCCGCCAATGTTCACCGCTGCAAAAACAACAAGGTCAGCACAAGACAAACACTATGTACAAAGCATGCACCATGTATCTACATGAAACATCTAAAGAGAACCACAGTAACCATTTTCTCTGAGCATTTTATAAACATTAGAATCTATAGTACATGTCTGCAACAGAAGAAAATAAAGGATAGTACATCTAATGACTGCTGCTGTAGGACAGGTGATGTAAGGTGCATATGTCCTCAGAAAAGCTATAGCTACTGGCGACATATTTAAGCTTACCATGTAATCTGCATCACAAATGTATCTGTGTAAATGAGAGAAGACAACACACCATGTGCTGGGCCGACATCGTCCTACTATGTTGTTATTGTAAGGGGCCCCTTAGGTGGTGCAGTATTGTCCTGCTGCTGCTCCCCACAAGAGCGGTATCACTACAATCTCCCCCTTCTAAAATATCAGATACAGTAATCTTCCAAACGGTTCGGTGGGTGACGTGTATGTCCAGACCTTTGTAGCCCTTGAGCCTCTTCACCGGGTTTGGTATTTTCTAGCGTGGTTTGACTATCTTCTGGAGCGGCGTTCTCTATTTCAATAGGGGTAGCCTCAAGGGGCTTCCCTGGAGAAACCGAAGCATCTTTCGCAACATCTATTGGTGTATCTTGAGATTCCGCACTAACATTGGTTTCAACTGGGGCTAAGTGTCTTGTAGATACAGTAGTCTCTTCACCATTTTGGTAGCGAATGTGGGCATAATGCGGATTAGCTTGTAGGAGCTCTACCTCTTCCACTAAAGTATCTGTCTTGTTCATCCTACGGTGACTCTTCAGGAGAATGGGTCCAGGGCGACATAACCAGGTGGGCATGGAGGCTTCCATAGAGGAACGACGTGAATAGTTGAAGAGTCTCTGATGAGGGGTAGCATTAGTAGCCGTGCACAGCAATGATCTAATAGAGTGAAGGGCATCAGGTAGGACAGTCTGCCAGTGTTTAACCGGTAGATAGCGCGATTTCAGTGTCATTGTAACTGACTTCCTTATAGTACCATTGAACTGCTCCACTTGACCATTGCCTTGAGGGTTGTAGCTTGTTGTTCTGCTGCAAGCAATCCCTTTGTTAGCCAAAAACTCCTGAAGTTCATTACTCATGAACGAGGATCCCCTGTCTGAATGGATATAGGCCGGCATACTAACTGGGAAAGACAACTGATGACAGTTGAAGCAGTCATATTTGCACAGGGGAACACAAAAGGAAACCTTGAATATTCATCTACTATGTTAAGGAAATACCTATTCTGGTTTATGCTTGGTAGAGGTCCTTTGAAATCTATATTCAGTCTCTCGAAAGGCTGGGTGGCTTTTATGAGATGAGTTTTCTCTGGCTGGTGAAAGTTTGGCTTGCACTCTGCACATACTCTGCATGATCTGATCACTTGTTGCACATCTTCCACTGAGTAGGGCATATTCTTAGATTTAACAAAATGATACAGGCGTATAACTCCTGGGTGACACAAGGCCTTGTGGAGCTCTGAGAGTGATTGCGAGTGAAGAGGAATATTCACCAGTGAAGCGTCAGTATGTACGACGGTATATGCGCTCTGGTAGTGTGCCATATGCTCTTCCAAGGGTTAGGAGTACATCTCGGAGTACATCCCGTGGGCGTACAACAGGAAGTGATAGTGAAAATGATGATGATAGCGTTGCAATTGGTATGAGAAATGTGCATGCAACTGGTAGTGGTGGTGGTGGTGCGGCGCGCGAGGCACCAGCAGTTAGTTAGTTTGATATCTTTATTATGCACCCCATACCCATCCTGTGGGCGGTAGTCAAAAGATTACAGAGGTACATAATGGGTCTAGGGACTGGACCCCAAAGTTATGATAGCTGAGCAAGTTACAAAGGTAATGAACTAACAAGCTACAAAGGTAATGAACTCACAAGTTACAAAGGTAATGAAACATGTAAGTAAATTTACTTACTTACGTTTATACATGGTTACAATCATGAACAAATTATAACGCAATGAACACTTCACTAGTCTACACCCAGTCACAACTGTAATGAGTTCTTGGTGCAAATTTTATTGTTGGGTCACACATACACACTTACATATACACATACACACACACACACACACACACACACATACACACACATATATACATACACACACACGCACACACAACAGGCCCAGCCTTCAATCGACATGTGCACAGGACAAAAAGGCAATCAACACGCCACACACACACACACACACACACACACACACACACACACACACACACACACACACACCGTAGCAATGCTTTATTTACAGGAGCAAAGTCAGGGTATTTTTCCAGAATGGTCTGTAATATACCACTGTGGATAAAATACTTTGACATATCTTGAACATTTCTGAGTGAGTTGTCTCTGAATTCATTAATTTTGTCGCACTCCAGTACATAATGACGCAGGGTGTGACAATAATCCAACTGACAAAGTTTACATTTTGTTTGGTCTACATCTGGTGGTTGTGATTTAACCTGCCAAAGATACTTGTAACCCAGCCGGAGGCGGGCGGTGGTGACATCCAGAGTCTGCTTATTTTGTTGGATGCACCATAGACATGTGGCTCCTCCTGCATGATAGAATGATGATAGATGGACTGACTGGTGTCAATCTCCCTGAGTCTTAAGTCAATAAAATTCAGTTCTAGTTCTTTTCGTATTATTGTTCTCAAACTGCTAACTGACAAGCCAAGATTGTAATCTACCCCCTCTTTGAAAGCATAAAACTTAGCCAATTTATCAGTTCTATCATGCATCTGAAGACCAATGTGAGATGGAATCCACAGCATGTGCACTCTGACTCTACTATCCACAATCCTACCATACCTGTGTCTGGCTTCTGACACAAGCATGCTACAAGTTATACTTGATGAGTTGAGAGCATTTATGGATGACAGAGAATCAGTTACAATTAGAGAGTCAACCTTAGATACATGGACGCATTTGAGTGCAAGGAGTATGGCAAACAGTTCTGTCTGAAGGGTAGAGGCCCAGTTATTGATGCGTGCTCCAATTTCTTTAAGAGAGCCATCACTCTGTATGACAACAGCAGCACCAGCAGTGGACCATGCTGGCACCCACGCCGCTGACTCAGCTCAGTTACAACAAAGGCAACCCTCACCCACCCACCAACCCCCACAACTACAACCTCCACTTCCACAACCCCCACAACCACCTGTAAATATCCAGTACCCACCAGCAGACCGCACCTGGGATTGGCAGGAAGCTGACAATTTTATTCCCAATCCCCATCAGTTTGATGAAAGTCACAGTGGATTACGCCCATCTTGTCCACTTGGGAACACTGCCACTGAACTGGAATGTTTCCAGTTATTCTTTGAAGAACCCCTGATAGACATTATTATCAGGGAAAGCAACAGATACTTTGATTACACAATGGCAAACACGATTCTTTCACCAAAATCACGTCTACACCAGTGGAAGGAGACAACTTTGGCAGAGATGTATCTTTTCTTTGCCACAATAATGCTTATGCCGCATGTCTATAAACACCATATCAAATCATATTGGTCAACAGACAGATTGATTGCAACACCAGCTTTCAGTGATATTATACCAGTGAATCGATTTGTGCTACTTTTACGCATGTTGCATTTTTCGGACAAAACCAGGCCTGACAGAACCGACAGGTTATATAAGATTAGGAATGTGTTTCTGTATCTGAAAGAGAAGTTCAATATGTATTTTTATCCCTTCAGGAAGCTTGTTATTGATGAGTCATTGATTCTGTTCAAAGGTAGACTGTCATTCAAGCAGTATATACCAAGCAAGAGGAAACGCTTTGGTATAAAGTTGTTTGTGCTTTGTGATTGCTACAGTGGTCTTGTATTGGATATTATTGTGTACACTGGAAGTAATACATTGAAAGATACCAGGAAGTTACTGGGTATCTCTGGTGATGTGGTTAGAACAATGATGGAACCCATATCTTGGCAAGTGGCATATATTATATACTGATAACTGGTACACAAGCCCCTCCCTCAGTGATTTGTTTGCGAGTGAACTTGACAGAAGTGTGCGGTACAGTGCGTGCAAATCGTAAGCATATGCCTAGGTTCAGTGCAGGCACTCGTAGAGGTGAGGTGCAGGCGTTTGCTGCCAATGATATCATGGCATTTCGGTGGCATGACAAACGAGATGTCACACTGTTGTCATCAATTCACCCTAATGAAATGGCAGACAGTGGCAGGGTGAATAGAGAGACCGATGAACCCATTCTAAAACCTGCAGCTGTGATGGACTACACTCTCAATATGCGTTCAGTGGACAAATGTGACATGCAAATTGGGTTTGCTGATTGTGTTAGAAAGAGTTATAAGTGGTACATAAAACTCTTTTTTCACATTCTGGACATTTCCATGCTCAATGATTATAATGTTTATAAGTTGAAGGCCAGAAACAAACCACCATATGGCGAATTTTGTTTGTCTGTTATCAGGCAAATAATCACCAAGTACCAAGAAACACCACCTGCAATAGAAAACCGCCCACGAAATTACCAACAACTACCCTCTCGTCTGAGGCTTGGTGGTGAACACTTCCTAACAAAACTGCCTGCTACTGCTTGCAAGAAAAGGCTCAGAAGAGGTGTTATGTCTTGCACATACAAAAAGACGCCCACAGCAACGCAAAGACACTCGTTTTATGTGTGTGGAATGTGAAACACCATTGTGCATGGAACCATGTTTCAGAGACTTCCACAGGCTGCAGAACTTCTAGAAACATCTGCAGTGACTCAATATGTGTATATATATGATTGAACAATAGTTATAAACATAATTGTACATTGTACATTGTTGTAAATATGTTTTGTAAACAAACTAGTGATAACAAACTTTGTGGCATTATTTTATAAGAAATAGCGAGTGAATATTTGAAAAACAGCACTTATATTGGTCTCACAGTCCATAAAAGTTATTTGAAAAAAAAACAAATTAAATTTCATAAGAAAATAACTTAAAAAAAAAACGATTACCAGCCAACCGGAAGTCGCCGATGTTGCTGTCACCGGATCATTTTGGGTCAACTTGAATCCTCCATATCTCCGTAAGTATTGATCGCAAAAAATTTTTGTTTAACTATTTAGATTCAGAAAAAAAACTATCATTTCATAAGAAAAAATAATGTTTTTTTTCCGAATATTTTTCGACCCCAGGAACACTTTCCTCAGAAGGCCTGTCGACCCCCAAAGGGTTAAATAATGCCTCCAGTGGCGAACTGCTTCTATGATGGCCTGGGCTTCCTTTTCTACAGCGGCATAGCACTTCTCTGATCCTTGAAAAGTTCTTGAAAAGAAAGCTACGGGACGTCCTGCCTGAGATAGGACTGCAGCAATGGCAACTTCAGATGCATCCGTTTCCACCTCGAATGGAAGGGACTCATCAATGGCCTGAACTACTGAGTTTTCGATGTCCTGTTTATTTTATCTAAATTTTTTTTTTCAGAAATTCCTTGAAAATGCCTTGAATCGTCAAAAAATGCAATAAAATAACGTTTTATAGCATTTTTTAATATTTATATATTATTTACATATTTTTAAAAAATCCCATTAAAAATATTTTAGTTTAATGTTAGTTTAATACTAAAAGTATTAAACTAACATTAAACGCTGCTTATAACAGGTTAATATTCTAAGTATTTATCTGGACTTGCATAACAAAAGAATAACACCACAGGTTTTATTTTGGGTAGCGGAGGTGAGTATTCTGCAAATATTTGCTGCAGAAACACACAGCGTATTTTTATTCTGAACATCCATTCCACTGGTCTATAGACATATACGAACACCGTAAAGATTCAAGTATTAAAGTTCAAACTGACTATTTCAACTTATCACAGCAACACACGAAGGCAGGAAATCTTTTATTTTTGTATATTGACTGAATCACACTCCACTAATGACGTCTGAGCCAGGACCTTCCAGGCTATAATAGAGGTAAAATGGGCCTAAATGAATCAGTCTGTCTTTTTGTCTCTTCTGTGTGTGTGTATGTGTGTTTGTTAGTGACTTATTCACAATGTGTAAACGTCACTTGCTCTCTCTGTATGCATATATTGTTGCAAATAACGATACATATCTGTGGGATGTATAGAGTGAGAGTATAGAAATCAGTTTCTGCTTCCTTTGTCACAGGAAATATCGTGGTAGCACTCAGTGGGCGAACTTTACTTGAATAGTTGTAGATCCACTGTGAGTAATAAGCAAAGAGACCAAGAGTTCTTTGGAGTGGCTTTTTGTCTTGGGGCATTGGAAGTTCCCGTAGAGGTCGAAGTCTTTCAGGGTCTGGGGATATTGCACCTCCTTCCACCACATAACCAAGGATGTTAAGCTTTTTAGTGGAAAAAGTGCACTTTTCTTCATTGTAACTGATATTTTTCTTCTTGGTGGCTTCCAAAAACTTATTAAGGTTTGCATCATGTTCTTCCTGGGTCTTGCCACAAATGGTAACGTTATCTAAATATGCATAAGTTCCAATAAGTTGCTCTTCCTGAATGAGAGAATCCATAATTCGTTGGAAACAGGCTACCCCATTGGTAACCCCAAAAGGAACTCTGGTAAACTGATAGAGGCCATCACTAGCCTGAAATGCTCTGTATGGTTTATCTTCATTCCTTATAGGGACTTGATGATAGGCACTCCGTAGATCAATTGTGCTAAACACAGTACTGAGCAATTTTGTTCACTGTATCATCAATTCGAGGTAGAGGGTACTCATCAAGAAGTGTAAATTTGTTGATTGTCTCAGAATAGTCGATAGCCAGCCTCCGTTTCCTATAATCATCCTTGACAACAACGACCTGTGCACGCCAAGGAGAATTACTTGGTTCTATAATACCCTCCTTCAGCAGCCTCTGAGTTTCTTTCTCAATGAACATCCTATCTTCATAAGAATAGCGGTGTGGAAACTTTTTGGGTCACTCAAGTTCCACAGGGTAAGTGAGCCGTAAGGAGCCTTAAACATACCACGGATCGGCCCTCGGAGTTCAGGAACCTACACCCCAACCAAAACATACACACATTCGAGTTGACAAGGTAACAATGTACATTTTAATTGATATATTTATTCTCCTAGGAACACCTAGGCAAGTTTGTACAGTTAGAAACTAATAGTAGGATTATTGAGGCAACGTTAGATATTAATAATGTAGCTCTAGCACCCTAACATAGGTACTTTAAGGCCTGAATAGGCAAGTATTAGGTTATGTTAGCTAGAGAGAACTGGCAGCCCACACTTGAATCTAGGCAGTGTGGGACTCACGACACGTGACCTGCGTTCTTACCAGATTGGACATCAACCAGAGAACACATGCTGTGAACAGGCAGCACCCCCACGTGACTCAACATCTGTCCTGGGGCCCCGGAGGAGAGATCCCAAGTACCGCGGATATCTCTCTCCATCCAGATCTATTGCAGTAAGACTAGACTTTCTTTCTCTCAGTATCTGGCCAGTTTTCTGGGGGAAACGTTAGTGAGTTATCTGTGGGTCTTAAGCGGACGGACGCTTTTGTATTGGTATGTACCAGCGTCGTCTCCTAGGTTCAAGTCTGGAAGCTAGTGTCTCTTACTGTT